>MU825594.1:0-18230 GCA_029204205.1 Desmophyllum pertusum | reverse complement strand
GTACCCAGGGTCTTCTCCGCGCCCAGCCGCCATCTTGAAAGCGGAGTAGACCCTGGGAACGAGGTTGAACTCAGCTAAGCCTTGTTGATATTTGCTCATAGAAAACCCGAGCTCGCATTAAATATGGTTAAATAGTCAATGGTGGGACTAGGGGAGGAGAGGAGCCTGGGGAGACCAGACCCCCTCTGTGTGGGTGAAAATTTATAAGGGACCGAAAATTTATCTTGGGCCATCTTCTACTCTGCAGAAATTTAAGGAAAAGTTTTGGGGTCCTTAAAAGCAGGTCCTGGATCTCGATAGAACATTTGTACCGAGCGTAGTCTCCTCCAACCTCGTTACCAGGCTCTCGCTCTTTTTCAGGAGAGAGCCTGGGAACGAGGTTGAGTCTCCGCAGTTCCCAGCCGTTATTTGTGTCGTCACGCAACGCTTTTGAGGGAGAAGCGTTGCGTGACAACAGAAATAACGGCTGGGAACTGAGGAGAACTAACTGTTACGTAGTTTATGAATGTTTTCATTGTGCATATAGATTTTACACTTTAAGAAGTAATAAAATAATGATACAGTTCAGGTAAAGGAAATACTTACAGTCTAAAGTAATAAAGTGTTAAAAATGAACAGTGCTTCAAAGAAAAACCACAAGCTTCGCATCTTAATTCCCCAGTGTGATCACATCGAATTTCTCCTTACAATATCAATACATTCTCAAGGGAACAGGTGATGAGAATAAAGAAGTTTATCAATTGGAGGATATTGTCTCGATGTACAACCAACTTCTCAGGCCAACTGGTAAACTGCATGGCATATAAAGCCCTGGCCAAGTTGACGCAAGTTGGAACTTGCGCGCGTCTACTTGCGATGACTTTCGTTCACTTTGATCGAGATCAAATTTGTGCGCAAGTAGACTCAAGTTTTTCACCGTTTGGTCACCCAACGCAAGTCAACGCAAGTTTTTTTGTTGTTTCTTGTACTGAATTGCAGCGCGCGCAGGACCGTTGAAATGGCTTTTTGTGACTTACGAGTACGTTTGACCACCCAACGCAAGTCTGTACGCAAGTTCAGCACTTGCGATTACTTCCGTCTCCGTTTAGCCAGGGCTTAATGCTTTCAACATTATCTCAAGCGGTACCCTGGGTGCCAGAGGTTTTTCTTCTTTTGTGGCTCGTTGTCGCGCTTACAGTTCGCGCAAAGGAAAACGGAAAAAACCCTCTGACATCCAGGGTTCTCCAGCGGTGACTTAAATCTAAATTCCCCCAAGCACACAGTAATTGTTTGAAGAACAGTGAGGAGATTTAAGATATTGAGCTTGCGACTCTCTTTTTTGATTGGCCTAGAGACTATGACGTCACGGCGAAAATCCTTTCTTGACACAGGCACATAGCCTGAGATCAGGCTCCGAGAGAAATCGCCGAGGCGAGACGAGCGCCGACTGGGTTCCCGCCCCAGTCCGCGCTCGGCGATTTCTCTCGGAGCCTGATCTCAGGCTAACTAAAACTCTGAAACTTTTTCTCACTTTTTACAAGGAAACGCTTCAACTGATTTTTCCCCTAGAACTCCAAAGTAAATATTCTCAATATTCTTCTATCTAATAAAACTACAATATTCATAAATCGTAGCGTGTTCTTCAGGGTTAACGTTTGATCTATTTCAGTACACGCTCGATAATTCCTTCTTCGCGAACAATTTCCTCGATGTCCTCCAACACGTGCGGGTTTTCCATTGTCGGTGTGATCTGTAAATCAGATCACAAAAAGCCATTTAATAAGGTGTTACAAGAGGGCGGCTGGCCTAATTGTTAGCGCGTTGGACTTCGGATGATCAAGCGGTCCAGGTTCGAGCCCTGGCCTGGGTCATTGTGTTGTGTTCTTGGACAAGGCACTTAACTCTCATAGTGCCTCTCTCCACCCAGGAGTATTAATGGGTACTGGTGAATTGTTAGGACAACCTGACAAAAATGCTGGGGGGGTTTACCTGCGATGGACTAGTATCCCATCCAGGGGAGTAGCGATACTCCTAGTCGGTCATGTTAAGAGTTAAGAGTCGATTTGATAAGCTACCTAGGTGTGAAGGCAGACTAATCTGTCACGTCATGAGGGTCTTTTGTAGTTAAGTTAAAGGAGCTATGTCACGATATTTTCAGTCATTTTTGCGAAGAGCAAAATCACCTTCAAATTGAAGAAAGCCTCAAAATAACAGTTTACTAAGGTAGAGAAACACCAAAGAGGTAATAATAAACCAAACAGGAACAAGGATGCGGTTGAGGATGGAGACGATTAAAAACGGATTGCAAATGGCGAACTTGAAAAAAATGGCCAATGTTTTCAAGATTCGCCGTCCGTGACGCAGCTCCTTTAATGGGAAAAACATCTATCTTACCCGATATGGTTTTCCGTGAAGGATCTTGGACAGAACCCCTCTAACGGTTTTACCCGAGCGTGTCTGTAGAAAACAAAAGGAGTCGGAAAATTACCATTGAGTTTACACTACAAAATGTCACGGTGTTTCATGTAGTGTGATCGTAGGGGTCAAATTAAAGTAGTTTAGAGCGATTGACGTAAAATTAACAGAAACCGATGAAAGTAATTACAATATCAAATCGCAACAAATGTAAACAACACAATAAACCAATGAGAACTCGAAGCAAATGCACGTAACCGGCGCCAAGCGCGGGAAAACGAGTGTGACCAAGTCGCGATTGGTTTTGGTTTTGCATCTGATTGGTTGAGTAGGTGGCGCGGGATTTTAAACCAACCACAGAGCGTAGTAATTACTTTCGACACAATTCAAAACCGCTCTAAGTTCAACCTCGTTCCCAAGGTCTCTCTTCTTCCCGCCAAAAGCGTTTGCTTTCGGCAGGAGGAAGAGACACCCTGGGAACGAGGTTGCTCTAAGTTACGAGTCATCTTCGTCTTGGCCTAGTCCCAGGGCGTTCTCTTCCTTTCTTGAGCGAGCGCGAAGTAGACGTAAGGACCTGGGAACAGGTTTGCTGCGTGCAGGCGAGTTCCCGCTCTTTGTCATTCGGTGACGTCATGAAATTTCGCGCCAAATAGTGGGAAGGGCTTTTAATAGAATCCGGCTTCAAACTCGTCAGACTGGTATTCGTTAATTACATACCTTTGGCAGTGTAGGTACAATAACAGCAGTTTTGAATGCAGCTACAGGACCAACAAACTCCCGCACACTCTGGATAACCTGTTTGACCGCTTCTTCTCTTGAAATAGGAATCGCTGTTGGATACAAACGTAACACAATAACATTAATCGAACTTCTTTAGTCTCTTTATTGGTCAAGTCACAGGAAATTTAATTACTGAAGAAATGCTTCACTCTTCTTCAGCTAAAAAAGAAATGTTTCCGTAAGAAATTATAAAATTCACGCTTATCAAGTTACATTGCGTCTCTGCAAGTAAAACCCGATAAAGTTTATGATCAATACAACAGCATCTGAATTGGATCTCCATTGCAACCACGTGACGATAAACTGCACGTCACGTGCGCGGGTAGTTGTTTGCTCTGTGATTGGCTGAGCCGTTTGGAAAACCATGTTTGGACAAAGTTCTTTTGTTTTGCGTTTTTAAAGTGTTTCTTATAGCCCCGGCACCAGGCCGTTTTTCTTGCTCCCAGAAAAGGTTACTAAAAAACTATAAAACACCCAATGACGTACTTTTGTCGATGACTATAAATCCAACTGGCAAGTGACCTTTGATCGGGTCTTCCTGACCCACACATGCTGCATCAATCACGAAATCGAGGCGAAGCATTCCCTGCAATGTAAAAAGAAAATCCCGCGACATTACTCAGAAATCACTGGACTCTATTCCGTTCTTTGTGCCTTCAATCTATCTACAGCGGGCAAATGTACACAGCACAAACCAATGTTTATTGGTGAACAAACTCAAAGGTAAAGTCTTAACGAGCCTGGTGGACTACAACTGCCGGCGGAAGCTTATCCCGGTTTCCGTAGCATGAAACTGACTAGGAGTATTGCTACTTCCCCTGGATGGGATGCTAGTCCATCGCAGGTTACCTGTCAGCATTTTGTCGCCGGTACCCATTTATACTCCTGGGTGGAGAGAGGCACTGTGAGAGTAAAGTATCTTACACAATGACCCCGGCCAGTGCTAGAACCCAGACCGCTCGATCCGGAGTCCAACGCGCTAACCATTAGGCCACCGCGTATCCCACTTTCACAAACTCTAAGTTATACCATTATCAAAAAATATTACAAACATAAAAAATATTTAGCCCCAGCTGAACGATCAAAGTTCTTTTTCCATGATCGTGATAGGCTCGATTTCCGCCGCTCTCTCGAGTCCGGTCTCGTTCCTCCCGAGAAGAACGGCTGGACGCGTGAGCGAACAACCGTGTCTGTGACGTAATCAAAAAATTAATTTATGTAACGCTACTCCGGCTCGTGACATTCATTTATTTTCCATTATCTCTTATATTTTTCGAAAGAAAAGGATCTGATCAGAAATATTCCGCGAACGATGTTGATTTCTCGCCTTTATTGTGAAGCTATATGACTGAAAACCGGGATGAAAAATATTACAAGATGTATAAACATGACCAGTCCGTGACAAGAAACAATGTTTTGATGCAATTTCGCCAGAGACGTCGCGTTCTGGCACCACACGATTTTACATCAAATCCCAGATAAATTCATCACAAAGTTACCGACTGTTTTATGTATTGTATAGTACATGTCGAATGTCCAAATGGATCTCATTAGTTGCCTGCGTTGTAGTGGCTTCGCTCCCCGGGTAAGCGCGAACTTTCCGTGATGTATTTCTTGGTGCGGATGAAAAATCCATCCCGTCGGTTGAATTACAAAGACATCATGCCATTAATTGACATTAACGATTCCTATTGCATATATCTTCGAGAGTTTCAAGGTTAAATGTCTCTTGAAGACGATCGAACGCCAGCCCAAACAACTGCTTTGCATCCGTGAAAGATAATTTATGCCTGCTCGATTCGTGCAGGCACGTTTCTCATTGGTGGAAATTAACAATGCCAAGCTCACGAGTCCAGCCGTGCCTTCGGGGATGAGCGTGGGCTCATTTTCCCGAACAGCGGCTGGTAATCCTATGATCGTGATGGATGTGTTGGTCTGTTCGTTCAGCCGCCGCTAGTTGAAACATTTGCATAAAAGTGACAATTTGATCATCCGGGACTTTAATTTCACCTCCTCCAAAGCTTTAGTAGAGATTCTGTGGCCTGCTACGTTGATGACGTCATCAGTGCGTGCCATGATTGACACAAATCCATCTTCATCCATGACACCGTCATCGCTCGAGTCATAATATCCCTGACAGAAAACAGACCAGTTGAGCTTAGTGATAGAATAGGCTACAACAAGGTAGCCTGCGTTGCAGACGGACTCAACCGCCGGTAATATCCGTACAAGGTAGCTTACGAGAGGTTTACAAGTCCTTTGAAAACTGTTTTTCTCTTTTGTGGAGACAATTGACTCCACAAATGAGGACAGAGTCACCCCACCTACTGCCCCTCCCCCGAAATGTTTCAACATTTTCAAAACTGTAAGTGTTTGGTCGGGGGAACAAGTGTCGATTTTTGCAAATCTTCGTTGAAACAATCGAAGAGTTTTTTTCCGATTCTTGTTATCCAATCAAAAACTAGCGCGAGCAATCACGAGCACTCCGAAAGCAATCGCGCCAGTATAGCGCAATATAAGGAAACGTCATGTTGCTTAGCAACTTCGGGTTCAGTCGGGCTCTTGAGCGTACCGTCTCGGAGGCGAGATTTCGCCATCAGAGAAGGACATTTAATGCGATGCTTACCGGATATTTTGTGAAGTAAGTTTTAATAAACCTGTCATCAGCCCTCCATAACGTTGACGCGGTTCCAGGTGGAAGCGGAAGTCTGGAACGAAAAACATTCTTAATTTTTAAAAAAAACTTCATGTCTGATTTTCAGAGTGGTGTAACGGCAAATTTCTGAAATTTAACAAATGGGAACAAAAAATAAATGAAACCTGATATGAGCGCACAAAACGTAATATTTGCTTTCTTACTTGACGACAACTTGCCCCAGATCCCCACGGTCAACTTCGGTCAAGTCACCCTTGATAATTTTGACTGGAAACAAAAAGTATATCAGAGTAAAATAAGAAACAACTTCATTGTCGTCTTTGCTTCATGTTCATGTTTCTTATGTTCAATGCTCTTTGTTTCTTCTCGACTTGCATTCATTTTAGTAAAGACACGCAAACGAGGCATTAGTGACGTAGCTGCCTCGTTCGCATGCATGTGTGATTGTTATCGCATGCTATACTTTCATCATAGCCATGACCACAATACCACACGCTTTCGTGGCCAAGTGGTATCGAAAAATGGACTAGCTATAATTTCACTTCTTTGGGACTGAGACGTACACTCCTAGTTTATGCGCTGGTCACGACAGCTTGCTTCATATAAATCCTTGATTCCAATAACAATCGCCAAAAAAATCGTGACAAAAGCAGTGCTCTTACCATCGTATCCAGGCACCGCTTTCCCTGTTGTCTGCAAATGCTCATCCATGGGTCGGCCCAGACCTACCGCGTGTGCTGTTATGGCCCAGCCTGTTTCTATACATAGAAAGACAGTACAGTCTGAGTTACAAGTATTTGCACAGTCAACTCTCTTTAAGACGGACACCGGTCGGAACCATGGTAACGAAAGAAGATGACTATTTTCGTTAAACTAAGGAGTTAGTTGATCAAGATACATTTTTGTTCCATGATTTTGTGTACGTCGGCTTTTTATCAAAAATACAGTTAATTTAACTTGATCGATCCTATATATTTTATGGTCGCTTTTTGGTTTCCCGGTTAACAGTTACTACAAATAACTGTTGGTTGAATTTTTGATGTAGGTAAACAAAATCCGACGAAATAAAACGACAAATGAAAAAAACAACAGTGCTACTTGATATTGATGTAAATAACCATGTTAACCGAGTCAGTTAATAAATCAAATATCACCCTACCAGTCTGCCACCAATTGTCATAAACTGGCGCGCTAATGGCTTTCCTTATCCACAACATGGTATCTTTGTCCATGTGTTCCCCAGCCACAAACAGGTCACGAAAACTAGAAATAACAGGTTTTGCATTGCATTAGACTTCAAACTACACACGATAAATAATCGCGCTCTTTGATTGGCTGAGAAGTTTGGAAAATCAATGAAAAGATGTCAACGAGTTGCTTCAATAACCCTTTTACAGTGAAGAACGCGCTACCGTTGCCACTCGACAAAGTTTTTGATGCACAAAGAGTTGTTAAAAATTAATCAAAAACTGTCGAGTGGCAACGGTAGGGCGTTCTTCACTGCAGTTAACTTTTAGAAGCGAGGCAATCGGCCACAAGCTGTAAAACATCGTGATATATTTCCATGAGCTCCTTGAACTATGTTTGTATACAAACAGTTTTAAAATGTAGAAGAACTACATACACATCTCTGACATCTCTTTTAATTTAAGTTTGCCGGTAAGGATCGCAAAACGATCTCTCTGTTGCTTATGCCGACCTATTACTCTCAAATGAGCGAAGAATTGTGTTACAATTATTTCTACAAACAAAATAAACTAAACTGAAAGGATTGTAGCTCTTCTACATTTTAAAACTGTTTTTATACTAAAAGAGTTTTAAAGAGTTCAAGAAAAACACGATGTTTTACAGCTTGTGCCCGAAATTGCCTCGCTTCTATGTTGGACTGTATTGTTATGCAATTATGACAAGTTGACGGTGAAAAGAGCTCATTAGATGTCAGCCCTCGTTGCTTTTTGCTACTGCTAACTACAAGTACAATAACAAAGAACCTCTAATTAGATACCCTCTAATTAGATACGCTTCTACACATTTACACCAATGACTAATGTATCTAGCTAAGTTTATCGCGCATATCCTACCAGACATGTCGCTCAGCCTTTCTCTTGCCTAATCCTGTCTGACTGTAACTGCACGGAGAGCTTTGTATAAAATGCTTCCTATCTGTACCTCATCTTCAGTATTCGGCGAGGACATAAAAAGTTTAGACTTACTGTGACAAGTCGTATTGTTTAATTAATTCACAGTTTGGGTCCTGTAAACAAATGAAACCAATACCAACATTAGGAGACAATCAAGAGAGGATGATCTAAGAGAAGCATTTCCCCATGCATGGGTCTCTTCCACTTTCAGTCCATAGCTCGGTGAGATATTTAAGAGCGCTACCTGATTGGTCAGTTCAAGTAACGTGATGTCGGAGCTTCGATCAGAATTCAGAATCCAGCATGGGAGGACACTATTAATAGATTTCAAAAAATTATCATGGGGCACGGAGAAGGCCGTTTCAACCGCGCGATTCAAACGCAATTTATATATGACGTTCACTAAGCTACCCTGCAAGAAGAATACTGCCCAGATACAAGTCGAACTACGAGGTCAGGTCTGTATGGAGTTAACTGACAACTGAACAAATAGCCCAAAATTCGTACTTATAGATAACATTACTGATTTTCAAACAAAGACAACACTTACATGATTGCAGAGCCAATCACAAAGTCCGTAATAAATAACGTTAACGCGACAAGCCAATCACAAGGCCGCAAGTCAAGCGGGAGTAGATTCAATGATTGGCCGCAATGGCCGGCCTCGGTGGCTCAACTTTACCACGGTAGTGGGCGAGTGTCGTTAGCCCCCCCCCCGGGGGGGGGGGGGGGGCTTCGATATAAAGCGACGGAGGTGATCGCCGTACCTTTTAGGGGTTAAAATTCGTGGTTTGGTATCGCTTAGGGTGTTAAAAAGCTAAAATGACCATAGTTAGAGTTATCACAATTGTATCTCTTTATAGGGTGAAAATGAATTCGGGCCACACCCACAAAGCGACCTCAGTTTAGAACCCAAGACGATGAAAATGCTTGTAGGCTTACCTCGGCTCTAATAATCCTGATAGCTGTTGGAGCAGTGAACATGCTCACCACCTTGTGTTGTTGGATAACTTCGGAAAAATCCTCCTGCATCCGGGGTCCCTACTGGTTTACCCTAAAAATAAACACCACTAATCTCACTCTGCCTCGTCTCAGGCGCCGTTGCGAGCGGGAAAACAGGGAGAGCGGGCTTGACGGTTCGTCATCTCGCCTGCAACAGTCCCACAACCCCACGCGCACCGCGACGAGCGATGCCTGGGGACGAGGCAGAATCTCACTACTGTGACAAGGGATGATTTAAATTTGTGCGTCAAACTAAATTAGACCAATTTCGATATATTAATATTCTAACTTTGGACTCCGAGGCTTAGGGAATAAAACAAAAGAAATCGACAATAAATCACATCGAGGTTAGGGATGAATAAATCATTTCTTTTGTTTTATTCCCTAAGCCTCGGAGCCAAGTTAGAATATTAATATATCGAAATGTTCTATTATTTGCTTAGAATCAATCCCATCAACTCGTTCCCAGGCTTATCCCCGTTTCTGTGTTTGGCGGTTCGCGGCAATTTTGGCGGGAAAATGTGTCCATTGTGTTTGCCAGTGAAAACGGAAAAATAATTTGAAAAACACTGACTTAGAAAAATCGTATTATTCAAGCTTATATACTTTGCATTCAGTATGCTATAGCAATTCAAGGGAAACGAAAGAATGCCTTTTCCAAAAGAAGGACGAAAAGGAACTTCTTCCAGAATGGTATCTGGTAAATTCAAGGTAAACGTGAGTTTATTTTGTCGTTTTTCTAAGAGTTTTCCTCGGGCCAAACGAGAGAAAACTCTCGACGACTCTAAATAAAGATTTGAGCAGGTTCAAATTCACTGCGAGTCGCTGAGAGTGTAAGATAGTTTTTGTCAGACCAAACGAGAGCGAGAGAGTTCTCATTTCGAATTGTCCCGGCTTTTATAACTCGTTTCGTAATGGTTTCAGAACGTTGGTCCATTGATAAGCTCTGGAATGATGAGAAAACTGGAGCCAGTTCTTCAGTACAAGTTCGACAAGCGAGCAGTGCACTGTCATCCTCTTGTGACAATTAAGCCGCTTAATAATTCTCAAGATAATACTCAAACAAAGAAGCGAAAAGACCAAGATGTGTTCTGTTTCCCGTCATCTCCAAGGAAAGTGGTAAAAAGAGAAAAATACTTCAAAAGGCGAAGGAAGAAGGTAAAGAAAATGACAAAAAAAGCTGCCAAGAAGACTAAAAAGGTTCTGAAGGTAAGCTATGCTTACATTTTGTTTGTCTAATTTGTTTGTTTATAACTTTGTTTGCTTGTCTGTTTCTGACAATAAGCTTATTTGCGCCCTTGTCGTGTTTGTATGGAAAATCATAAGTATTACACTCACTATATTAACTTTAAAAGTTGTTTTTGTCATCCAAGCATATATCAACTTTAAAAACGTCTTTTGAAGAAAAAAAGGTTGAAAATACCTACTTGTTGATCCAAACCATAAAAAATAAATATTAAATAACTTTATTTAGGTGTCAATGTATTTAGCTATACAGCTAATTATAATTGAGGACACTAAATTTAAAACACAAATAATAAATATAGATAAAAATGAAATAAACGTTCAATATATAAACAGAAGAAGAACCATGTGTCCAAAAATATTTTTTCACAATGACTTCTTTTATGTCTTCACAGAGATATGCCAATAAAGAAGTACTAGCGACTATCAGAAACACAAGGGAACACATCCAGTTACTAAGAAGTCAACTTCAGGATAAACAAGAACTGATTAGACAAGATTTCAGTGATAGGATCATACTAGAGTAGCTACCTACATGTAGTAACTTTCAGTGGCAGATCTGGCAGAGGGAGTCCACTTTATTCGTGAGATCCAAAGGGTGAAAAACATTTTCAGTAAACTTTAAGGTACTTTTTTCAATACGGGCCCCCAAACTTATTTTAGTTGCCCCCTCATCCCTCCCACCACCACCACCACCACCACCTTGTATGCAAGACTGGAACTGCCACTGACCTTTACCTACTAAAATTATTGATATTTAGATGAAATATTGGTTTACATCTACTATAATTATTTAGCTTTATTTACTTGGTGTAAGATTTTGAAAACCTAAGAAAAATCATTATTTTCAATAATTTGATAATTGTCAATCAGTACATAGTGAGTTAATTGCCAATCACTAGTACGTTTTGGGCCTACAGAAAATGTGCTACAAAACAAGACTGTAAAATAGCTCCCTCATTTATTTGCCTGGGATAGTGTTGGTGTGTGTATCACTGGGCGACGAACAGGTGAGGTCAATGAAAAAAGACAGATTGATCCGATCTGCTCTAGATCACATACCTCAAATAAAACTGTAGTGCAACCAGACAACAAAGGAGCATAAACTATGTAGGAGTGACCAACCACCCAGCCAAGATCAGATGCTGCCCACCAAACCTGAGAAAAAAAGGAGTGAAAAAAACTTAAACAATGTAGATACTGTAATAATCAGATGGAGATGACAGGAATAATGGAAGCGTTAATAATGCAGTTTGGGATTACCTCTCCAGGATGAATCCCATACAAGTTTCTCATGCTCCAGTTGAGAGCAACAGCATGTCCACCATTGTCACGTACAATACCCTAAGAAAACCAATACAAAGAAAGCAGATTAAATAAATAACTAACTGAAATAATATATTTACCAGTAAGTTTTACATCAGTCAAACTGTACCTTTGGGTCACCTGTGGTACCAGATGTGTACAGTATATACAGCGGATCAGTTGACAGCACAGGAACACAGTCATGTGGCTGTGCTTTCTCCATCACTTGATCCCATGTGATGTCCTGCCCTGGTATAATTCCACCTGAACACTGAATAATAAAAAAAGAATTAAAGCAATAAGATAAATCCCTGTTCTGCTTGATAAATTTTGTCCTTACTACTACTAAACGGGAGACAAATCCCTATCCATGGATGCTATCCACTCTCTCAGGACTCTCAGTTGGTGGAACAAGTACTACTCTATGGTGATATCCTGCCTCTGAGAATTCACTGAGCCCGCGGTTTTCTCTGCCAAAGTTGCTTTCTTAGTATTGCCCTGCGCATCCATTCTGTGCATAATTTTGCGCGTAATTAGTGCATGCACATTAAAAACATGGCAGCTTTTTCTTTGTGGCAATGCTCGCCAGAGAGGTAAATTGTTTTCTCATAAATCAGCACTGTGACCTATCATTTTTTCGCATATTTTAAGTCTATAATCATCTTTTTTCTATACAAGGAGTGAAAAATACGTGTTTTTGGTTGATTTTGTAAGGAATTATGAGGTATATTTAGTTGATTATATCTCTTTCGCGGTAATGGTGGCCTATTCTTTTTATTCTATATTTTGAAACATTGCATTGCAATGTTCAACAAGGGAAAGTTTCAGAAACTTTCTATTGCAACTTTCATTTCGATTTAACCACATTGTAGTTTTACTTGAGATAGAAAGAGGGAAGACGAGTGATTTTTTTTAAGGCAGGAAGTATCAACCAATGGTAAAGGAAACATACTGCATGTTCAGCCTGACGTTTACCTGGTCTCTTTGGTACACAATACAAGTAGATGGCTTGTAGCTGGACATCTTGATAGCTTCATCCAACAGAGGTTTGTAATACACCAAACGAGTTGGCTCAATACCACAAGATGCAGTCACCACAACACGCGGCTAAATAATAATAGTTCACATTTCAGTACAGTCAAGCTTCCCGTAAACAGACACCCTTTGGGCCAGAAAAAGTGGCCGCTTAATAAGAGAGGTGTCCGCTTATGGGAGGTTAAAATGTAGTGTCTGTATGTAGCTGGGTACACGACTAAGTGTCCGCTTACGAGAGGTGTCCGCCTACGGGCGGTGTCCATTAGTGGAGGTTCGACTGCATTATAATATTTGTAAAATCACTGGTGAATAGCGTCAATTATTTGCATGCTGAAACTCCAAGGCTACTATGACAACCTAACCTGTTTAAAGTCATCTAATGGGTGGGTACATTAATTACATGCTCTTGTGTATTGTAATTTCATAATATTATTACAACTCTGAATACACAACAGTACAATTATTTTAAATTGTTTACTTACTTCAGCATGCTCAATCCTTCTTGCTAACTCCTGTGCAGCAAAACCACCAAACACGACAGAGTGAACTGCACCGAGTCGAGCACAAGCCAACATAGCAATAACAGCCTGGATGAAGTTAAAAACAAATATGAGCTTGGGCCGACTCTGATTTCAGTAATTCTGAATGCAAACCCTACTATATATACCTGAGGAACCATCGGCATATAAATCACAACTCTGTCTCCTTTGCCGACATTTAATGCTGCCAGAGCACCAGCAAACTTTGCTACCTAAAAATAAATTGCATTATCTCCTGTTAATACCACTCGATAATAGCAAAACAAGAAAGAGAAAGTTAAAGTAAGTAAATAAACATGTAGTTCTTTTGTAGATAAAGTTAGCATGTTGGAATCCGATCCAAGGGTACTTTAATACAGTCAACTCTCATTACAGCGGACACCCTTGGGACGTAGTTTGGAGTCCGTAATAGCGAGAGTCTGCAATAGCGGGAGTCGTCTTCAGTCCTTTCGCCGGGGGGAGGGCTGGATTTTGTCCGTAATAGTGGGTTTCCGTAATAACAGGTGTCCGCAAGGCGAGAGTTGACTGAAAAATTACATTTTTGTGGTTTCCGAAGCATGAAATAACCAGGAGTATTGCTTATATATGCGTACGATCCCCTTGGTAGTCCATGGCAGATAACCCCTCAGTGCCTGGTTGCTCTAACAATTCACTAGTACCTACTTATTATCCTGCGTGGAGAGAGGCACTGTGAGAGTAAGTGTCTTGCCCAAGACACTTATTACACAGGTCAGGGCTCAAACCCAGACTGCTCAATCCAGAGCCCAACACACTAACCATTCGGCCACCACATCTCCCACAAACATTCACCAAGTTATCTAAATGTTAAGTTCTTACCAAATGCTGTAGGTTTTCATATGTGTACATTTCTATCTTGCCACTCAGTGGACTGTCATAAATCAAAGCTGTTTGTTTTCCTCTTCCGTTTTCAATATGACGGTCAAGGCAGTTGTAACAAGTGTTCATCTCACCACCAACAAACCTTCAACAAATTTAAATCAGTTGAATTTGATACAATTAATTAAATGTAATTAGGTTGTGTGCAAATGGTAGAAGGGGAAGCTCAATTCACATTTTTAAAACTTAGGTGCCATGAACTAAAAAGTGAGTATCTCATTTACCACATAGAAGGTCTGCACTAGGGCAAAGTTCACGTAAAAAATTGCTACGCGGAATCTGGGGAAGAGATTTTTTTTCTTGCTTTATTTCGCTTCTTGCTTGATGGACTAAACTAAAAGAGGTCATAGTCTAGTACCCATTTATAATTCTGGGTTCCCGCACTACCCAACCTCGTCCCCAGGGCCATCTCCGCTTTCAAGATGGCGGGTGGGCGCGAAGTAGACCCTGGCGAAGAGCAGGTCACGTGACCACCAAATTAGCCAATTGCGAGCCCGCCGCCATTTTGAAACAATCAAAATCTCCAATATTTTTGGAGACACGTGACCTGCTCTTCGCCAGGGTCTTCTTCTTCACGCCCACCCGCCATCTTGAAAGCGGAGATGGCCCTGGGGAAGAGGTTGCCGCACTACCCACCCCCTTTTCTCCCGGAGGCACCCTGTACCCCTCCCCCCTCCCTCCCCCACGACATAACATCAGCAACTCTTTGAAAGCTTCAACAACATCAACTAGAATAACTAACTATCTACTAGGCAGGAACTCCATCTGGGTAAATTATATTTTTTATCCATTATTCAATCAATTTGGTTTGATCATAAGTGTTTTGTCCATGCAGTCTGAATGGCTGCATGGAATAGACAAAGACACACGAAGCGAATTAGAACGTACCATTTTGTAAAGGGTGGATTGCTATTGTCCATAGCCCTTGTAAACGGTTTATACCAGTCAATTTCGTCTGCCACCCCTCCCCAGAATTCTTCTGGTTCTTCAATGGACTTCTTAAACACCTGATCATATTCGTGTAACTCTCTTTGATGCTGCAGTGAGCTGTGAAAATGGCGGCTTGGCATTGATGCTCCACAACACAAACTCTGCGTTCGCGCTACTTTCTGCCAAGAATTCCACAGGCTTTGAGAGCAAATCTTTCCTTGCAATCTGTTCAAGCGAACTGCGGTCTTAATCAAATGCAGCATTGCCATTTTGTGCGACCCTCTGCTCTTTCCCCAGCAGCTTTTCAAAACGACAACAACTGATGACTGCCGAGGGAGAGAGATAGCGTGACATGTCACGGTCACGTCCCTGGCCGCGCCGGGTATTGTTTCCCAGGAAAGCCTAAAACGTGTCTCCCTTCGCGTACACAGACGTACACCATTTCAACTTGTTGTGACAATATTTAAGCAGCATTTTGTCCAACTTGATACAGACAAACCCTTACAAAGCTTAATCCTTATTGTTTTATTATTTATTACAGAGCTCCCGCGCGCCCGCGTGACAAATCGATGATCCATGACAATCGATTGATATTTGTGAGAGGGGGGGGGGGGGGGGGGGGGGGAGGGGAGCTAAATAGAGCTTTTACGGTATTGGCAACAGATGAACAGTCGATGGCACATCTTTTTGTGATATTTGATCGATTGATCATCGCCCAACCGATTGGTACCGTAGCGCTGGCTGGGTTGGCAGATCATTTCCACTGACAACACAAACTCTAACTTTCTGCCAAGAATTCCACAAACGTTGAGAGCAAATCTTAATTTGTAATCTATGCACTGAATCAAACGAATTTGACCGCCCTGCCGGTAGTTTATGCCGTTAGTCCCCAGTCTCCTACACAGCCGTTATCTGGCTCGTCGCGCAACGCTCTCCTCCCCCGCGTTGCGTGACGAGCCAAATAACGGCTGCGAAGGAAACTATCGTTATTTGGGTCGTCACGCAACGCTGGGGAGAAGCGTTGTGTGACGACACAAATAACGGCTGCGAAGTCCCGGGGGGACTCCCTTATCAAAGTGACGGGATGCTCGTCGGAAATTTTGAATTATAAAACTAAAGGAGACCAATCTGGGCGTGGCTCAAGCTTTATTTGACCCCTAAAAGATACCATTCTAAAAAAAGACAGACAAACAAGAGTTATAGTGACTTTAATTAAGTTGCAATCATCTCCGGTAATGAGGCCATCAACACAGTATGACGGTGTTTTTTTTTATATTTCTTCGCGTGCAACCCTGAACGATATGTGAAAAGAATAGCTTCTTAGAATTTTAATGACGTCAGATGCAAACCAAGAATAAGTTTGCTTGATTTGATACATGTCACCCATAAAAGCGAAAAAACTACCGAAAAATCATGAGTTTTTAATGGAGAGGTTGAAATATTTTGATATTGTGGACTCTTTTGCTGTGAATTTGTCTAACGTATCGAAACCAAGCTAAAACGAAGCAAAACGGGCATCATAAACGACTTTGGGTAATTTTCCTTAAACAAATTCTCGGCTAATAGAGCTCCAAGAGCAACCTCGTTCCCAGGGTCTCTCATCTTCCCGCCCCCGCTCCAGGGGGCAGGCAATCTCGTACCAGAGTCAACGGTCTCCTCGGTCAGCGGGTCGTCGCCAGGTTAGACTCTGGGGAATGGAATTTTGAATACCAGAAATCTGGTGTAACGGCCATTGTTTGTTACACGAGACAGCCAATCAAAAAATTCGATATTTATTCCATTCCCCCAGAGTCTAACCTGGCGACGACCCGCTGACCGAGGAGACCGTTGACTCTGGGTACGAGATTGGGGGCAGGAAGATGAGAGACCCTGGGAACGAGGTTGCTCCAAGTGCAGTTCACGAGTCACTGACTACTGCATATTCGCCGGGATATTCGTGCTATGTCATCTGGCTTTTGATTGGTCCTAACACCGGCTCAATAAACATTCCAGGACTATCAAACTAGTGTTCGTCATGCAAATGAACAAACATTGATCATTTGCGCTTGGTCTCCTGTGCACGCAAAGTGTCCCAGACTCGTCAACACTTTTCTCCTACCAGCATCGGTGAATTTAAGGTCAGTACGCATTTAATAGGGTTGCCGAAGTGCCAGCCTTGCAATCATTTTGGATTTGTAAACCGATTTTAGACCCAGGTGCAAGTTTGCTGACTTTATTGTCAACCGTGGAAGAGTGATTAGTAGCCAGCTGATCTATTACTATAAAATTCTGCCGATATAATCCCTGCATGGGCTTATATTTGTCCAAAAGGTTCTTTGCGGGCCGCGCTTATTTTCGCCGTATGAGGGCCAATTATCGGACGGCATTTGGCATCATGGTTCAAAAATCGGTTGGGCTTACAAGTGGAAGGTGTTTTACGTGTGAAATAAACACAAAACAAGTACAATACAATCAGTGGTCACGAAACCACACTTGGCCTTTTAATTGCCAAAAAATGCGATACAATTTTTCCTACAGTGATTTCATTGCTATTTTCGCAGAGTTTCCTGCGAAAATGAAGAGGAAATTTGAGTGATTTGATAGAAAAGAAGACTGACTTGGAGTTTTTCAAACCAGACAAAAGCTATCTGAAATTTGCATATTTTACAGCTTCCACCAAACTCAGCGCAGGAGTGGCACAAAAGATGGGTTCAATTTCAACGAAAAACAGTGTGATCATTCAGCAAGAAGAACCTGCTACGACAAGCACGCAAGCAACCGTGGACGACAATCCTGCTGGTCAGTATGTTGGATCAAAACTAGTCATCTATTAAAGTAAAAATTTACTGTAGAAGCAGAGACTGGCCAAACCAGTCTTCTTCAGGTACACTGATAAGCCGGACAATTTACATTGGTATACGTGTTTATATAGAGTCACTGTTTTTGTAACGCGGAAATCATCGTTATAGACCTCTGGTATTCCGGTAATCCACAGATAACACAATGATTGACAGTAGAAAAATATTAAGATAAAATAAACTAAGGTTTCCGCTGCGGAAAAAGTTAAATGTGGTTTTAACTTTTTCCGCAAACGCGAGTCGTCCATACGTGTTCTCTATTTATGTTACGCACGTAAAGCCAGTTAAATTCACGCCTGTTAGAGCGGTTTTAAATTGACTGTCGAAAGGAATCACTGAATTGCTTTGGTTTTGCTTTACTGCGCTCTATGATTGGTTTAAAAAACTCGCGCCGCCTTCTCAACCAATCAGATGCAAAACCAAATCCAATCGCGACTTGGTCACGCAATTTTTCCCGCGCTTGGCGCCG
>MU825593.1:15000-18277 GCA_029204205.1 Desmophyllum pertusum | reverse complement strand
GCTAGCTCCAGTAGGGAATCTATTAACATGTCAACTAACATCAGATTGCTCTTATGCGAAGTTAGATGTATATCTTGTTCTTGAACTGATTTTGTTTTTCCGACAGTACAAATGTCTGTTTTCTTTCTTTCTCTGGTAGGGAAGGTTTGAATGACATGTACAATGTGATTAGAAAGCAGCTGGAGACAGAAATACAGCTAAGGAAGGTAGGAAGATACATTGTTCATACCGTAAAATAGGACCTCCCCTCCCCCCCCCCCCCCAAAAAAAAAACTTTAAAAAATACACCCCCCCCAAATCTCACATGCAAAAATCCTTCCGGTAATAAGCCCCCATGGACTTAGCTCCTAAAAGGAACAAGGATGAGAACCAACATTACAACAATCTCGTACCCAGAGTCCACGTGCGGTCTCTTTGGTAAGCGGTTAGTTACCAGGTGAGATTCTGGGGGAATTTTATGATTGGCTGAAACAACAGTTTGAATTCCAAATTTCTGGGAGTTCTCAATTCCATTCCCCTAGAGTCTCACCTGGCAACTAACCGCTTACCGAGGAGAGGAGACCGTGGGCTGCGAGATTGACATTACAACAAACTCAACCCACACATGAAGCCAGATCTGGGATTCCAACCCGGGCCACATTGGTGGGAGGGGAGTGCTCTCACCACTGCACCATCCCTGCTCCCTTATCACGTCTCATCCTGGCCAAGAATGACTTTATAATAACGTAGACTACGAGCAGTCCCTCTTTCCCAGCTTATAGTCCGTCGAGCGAGAGCGATAAAAATTCGCGATCGGAAAATGGCCGCGCGAAAAACTGGGGCGAGCTAAGCTTAGCACATGATTATAGTGAAGTAGCACTGATTATATTTTCTGATATTCTCACAGACACACCAATGCATTGTACTAAAATAATGTTGGTGTGTTTTGTAGGAAGCAGAAAGAGAGCTGGAGCTAGCAAGAAGCATGAAAGAAGAAAGTGAAGTAAGTTCTTTTGTGTATTTCATTTTATTTGTATAATGACACTAAATAGCATAACACTTTGAAACAATGAACGTTAGCGCGACTGTAGCTCGACCTTTGAATCCGAAGTCGCGCCAGAGTCGTGCCAGAGTCGTGCTACGCGACTCTAGCTGCAGGGCCGTAGCTATAATTTTTTGAATGGGGGGTCAATGAAGCGAGTGCCGAAGGCGCGGGCCGCTAGGGGGTCTGGGGGCATGCCCCCTCAGAAAATTTTGAAATCTAGAGGCTCGGAAATGCTATTTTGAGCATTTTCCATGAGATATTTTGTCAAAAAATCAATCTCGATTCAGTGTAAAATGACAGGTATTTTTAGTGCTTACAGCAATATTTCCGAGGTTTTGTTACCTTGATACATACCGTATATCGGCCTTAGTACACTAAACATTTTATTAGTCTATTTCGTGTGTAAAAGATGTCTCCAGTTGGATTTCCGCTCCAAAATATATTTCTCAATCAATCGTAAATGTTCAAATTAGTATGGTACCGGACAGTCAAAATATAACTACTTCCTTAGTTACCTAAGAAGTAAGAAGTTCTCGCCTCTTCGTTCCCCATCATCTTGATTAATATGCCGAGCAAAATCTGGGGAGATCGAGTACCAAGCCTTTGAAATGTTCAATCTTGTTTTTGAAAGACCCTCGGCATATATTTTTATCAAGAAGGCGGCTGTTTGAACGCGAAAAAAACATACGCAGTTTTCGTTTTTCAGAAAGCATTACCCATTTTGGGGGGCCAACTGCCCCCCTTGCCCCCCCGCTAGCTACGGCCCTGAGCTCGACGTTTGAATCAACGTCGCGCCAGGCCACAGTCGCGCTACAGTCGCACTAACGTCGAACTTAATTGATCAATTGAGTTCGACACGACGATAACGCGACGTTTGAACCGGGCCTAACGCTTTGATGTCCTCTTGAGATCGATTTGTATACACTCTTTTTTTTTTATAAACGAACCTTTTTTATAAGGAACGTTGCGGCTCTGAGGAGAGTTGACCAAAAATTTAAGAACATGCTAAGAAAACATAGCCAGGTTGAGACTTAGCTAAGAGCATCATTTTAATTCACTTGTTTCTTGCATCACGTTCAACTCACGTGTCTTGCATGGTTCTTGCATCGTTCGTTCAAACAATATTCCAGTATCCTTTCACAAAATTAAACAAAATGTAACATTTCAAAGATCTCATGTGAATAAGCAGTTCAAATTAGCCTCAAAAATACAGTGGTGGCAACCCCGGTAATACGGACACCAAAGGGACATGAAAAAGTGTCCGTTATTATCCGGGTTCGTTCGTATTTATATATTAAGCGGGCTGATATAGAGAGAAAATATGTGTGTCGTCGGGACAAACAAAACAAAACTGTCCTGTCCGTATAAAGCGGGTGTAGTCCGTATTTATTAACGAGTGTCCGTAAGGCGGGAGGAGGGGCCTTTCCAGTGCGGGGTCTCAAGTTGCTACTTGAATGCATATTTTTTTGTAGTTTGTCTTTTAGAAACAACATGAAGTTTTTTCTATCACATAAAAATTCAAGACCATTTTCATGCGTCACGTTTGAATCTTTTTTGTGAAATTCCTATATACCATGGTAACCTAAGAACATGGTTAAGAACGTTTTCAGGCTGGAAATCGACCAAAAATAAGAACATTCGTTTTATGGTTCAGCCTCAGCTCAAAAATTTAAAAATTAGACGTTCTTATCCGGCCTTTAAAAATAAAAAAAAGGTGGTGTTAGTACAGTACGTCAATGTAAACCTTTTGGCATTGGCGCATTTTTAATATCATGTTACAGGCCCTTTAAATGTTGGTCTGGGTTTGGATTTGACCGTCAACAGGTTTGCCATGCGGCTTCTCAGAGAAGGACCATACACGATAAAACAAGACACAACTGATCTCTTTTGCGAAGGCACAACGTGAGGATGTCAAGAAACTATAACCTTGAACTTCACAAACAAGGTACAGCGTACTGGAAACTTCAGATTGAATATCTTAAGGGGGTGGGGGAGGGGGGGGGGGGGGGGTGGGGGGGGGGGGGTAAAGTGACAGAGGTCATCGTCGGCCTATTTTTTGAAAGGAACCCCTAAAAGGTACCAAAAATCTCGCCTTTGTGGGTCAGCTGGGCGTGCCGCTCATATTCATTTTCACCCCTACCAAAGACGATGCCAAAATTCTGTAGTACCTATCCTTTTTTTTTTTCTGCTTTATACCCTCTAATAGCTGGTAACACACCCTAAGCGGTACCCCCCCTCCCCCCCCCCCCCCCC
>MU825593.1:0-12500 GCA_029204205.1 Desmophyllum pertusum | reverse complement strand
GCCTAAAATCCGTCTTAATCTTCCTCAGTCGTAACCATCCTTGTTCCTGTTTGGTTTCTTATTACTTTTTTGGTGATTTTCTACCTTAGTAAACTATTAGTTGGAGGTTTCCTTTAATTTTTATTTGTAATTTTGAACGTCATCAGAAAAAGAAAAAATGTCGTGACATAGCTCCTTTAACATAAAAAAAACAACTTACGTTATATATACACACCACAAAATATCACAAAGCAGAACAAACGACTCTTTTACTCATACAACTTCTTAAAAATAATACAGAATACAAATACAGGAATTTTAATTTACTTCAGCAAGACGCGCATAAGTGTGACCACTTTTAATTAATTCACATTCTTTCGTGCACGTATACTATCCAATCAGAAGTCAAGGATAGCTATTCTTCGGCTTCTGATTGGGTAGTCTGCACGCGCGAAAGAATATGAATGAATTAAAAGTGGTCACACTTTTGGGCGCCTTGCTGTAAATTGGTTAATGGGAATTCAATTGCACATGTTTAGTTTAAGGTAGTGATTGAATGTATGGCTGAGTGGCAATTATATGCCTAAAAACTTGTCACAAGTTGGGGTTAAGTTATAAAAACGCAACGCTTGTGTTGTTTTTAGTCTCAGTGAAGCCTCGTCAAAGAAGACTGAAGCAGTAAACTTGGCTGATCAGTTACATAATAAACTGGCGGACAGTGAAAGTGAAAGGTAAACGTTATATTTGTTGCATAGACCCTTCATGTGTACGATACGAACAAGAAAGGAGATCTGTTCACTCCTGTTGGTGGGCAATCTCGTTCCCAGAGTCCTCGATATCCTTGTCCAGCGGTGGAGCGGCCAACATGGACCTCTGGGGGGAAGCGATCCGCCATGACAGGATCCTTGGACTTCCGGTTCTACTGCGAATGTGTTCGACTCCATGTTTCAACAAACAGACCCCAAGATTCTTGGACTTCTGGTCTTAATGCGCAGTTCAGGCGGATCACTCTATCCCAGAGGTCCTTGTTGGCCGCTCCACCGCTGGACAAGGGTAATGAGGACTCTGGGAACGAGATTGGTTGGTGGGCTAGTGAGGGCATTTTATGCAGTTTCCCCTTGAGGTTTTAGACATGGAATTACCTTTTCAGACCATAAAGTGAAATATTAGTGCCACCACATAACTCTGGTTTATGTGGCATTATGTAACTAGTAGTATTGCTGAGCATTGTACATGCCCTCACCCTAGATGACATGATTATGCGTCACAGGTTACAATTATTGCAACATGACATTAGAGCGATTTTCAATTGAGTATCGCCGAAACTAATCCGAAATTGGTTTTGCTTTACTACGTTCTGTGATTGGTTTGTTAAACTCGCGCCACCTACCTCAACCAATCAGGTGCTAAACAAAAACCAATCATGGGTTTGGTTTTGGTTTTGGTTTTGGTTTTACGACACTCAAATGAAAACCGCTCTAACGGAGTCAGTTTGGCTTTAATCAGTTTGGATTGTTGCCTATAAGATTCAGAATTTCCTTTGTCAAACCATAATACATTGGCCATGATTTGTCTACCAACCGATGTTCCATTTGTTGATCGACCATGTATACACCTATTTCAATTAACGTTGTCGGATAGAAATGTTTCTAAAAGCCCGCAAGACAAGACCGAAAGGTGGCATGGGTAAAAGTAGAAAACTGCTGCACGCAACGAATACTAATGAGAAGTAACATGAAAAATATTATTTATGACGTTTCCTTTTTGTTTTAAACTTGTAGAAGTAAGCTACTTTTAGCCAAACTAAATTTTAGCAGAATTTTATCTATATATACTAGTATAAAACAAGGAAAAACAAATTATATAATTCGGGGCAAACCAAATACTTCACGTGCGAAATAAAAACGTGTAGATTTATTTTCCAGCGATATGCAAATTCTAATGAATACCCAGACTACCATTTGGTCTTGTCTTGTAGGCTTTACGCTTTTATCCGATTTTTATCCGACAATGTTAATTGAAATAGGTGTATATGGAAGCGTAAGGCTGAACACTCCCTTGAAAAATGAATAATCACCCAGGAAGAATAGTTTTGAGGGCAGTTACAGTATGCAATTTTAATGTAAAGGATATGAAAATGAAGCCTTTGAAAACGTCAAACAATTTGATATTCACAGTGTTTTCATTTGCATAACGATAGTTCGCGTTACGTCAGTTGCTGTTATTAATGTGCCAACCAGAGAACTATTGGCTGTTGAAACAAAGAGTTCTTTTGTTTAATTGGTTAGTAACAAAACAAAATTGACGTCTATGTTGGTTGTAAACAGTAAATATCGCTATTACGGTGTTTGTACTTTACAGAACTGCATTAAACACCAACCTCAAAATAGAACGTGAGTGGCGGACAAGTCTACAAGAAGAATCAGTTAAAGATAAAGAAAGAATAGGTGCTATGCAAATGGAATTAAAACAACTAGAAAAACTTAAAAAGGTATACTGTCTTTTGTACATGAGAAGTTAGTCAATTTTTTGGCATACGCGAATGGAGAAATATTCTCAATTTTTAGTTTAAAAATGCCTTATTTCTGTTTCTATTGCTATCCCGTTTAGTGCTGCCCATAGAATACTTGGAGAATCACAAACGTATTTATTATGTGCTTTATTATCAAAAACTGTGGTTTATTTACTTTTTCAACTCCAAGACAATAATGAGCTAAAGATTTAAAATTCCACGCCGAGATAGCGGGAAAAACAGTTTCCTTAGAAACTTTACATACGTAACATCCACACCCTATTTCTAAAAATTATTCTGAGCTACTGTACATATAAATAAATAAATAACCCCTACACAGTCACTGTTACATTTTAGTAATAGCTCACGTTTTGCATCTATAACTGAAAAGACCCACAGCAAAATTCAAATGTAGTTTGTTGATTAATTTAATAGTTTTTTTTTATGCCAACAACTCGACTAATGGCCACATTTACAATGTAATTACTAGGAATACCAAGTGCTACATGAGAAGTACATGTCGTTAAAAAAGAACTATACAGACCAGGAAAAGGTGAGTGACTCACTGTTTTTGCTGCTGTAATAATTCCAATTGAGATTTTTGTATTTGTTATAGGTGCTATGTTACAGGACAAGGATGACTAGGTTTGGGAAGATTGAAGTTTACTTCAAACATACTTCACAACAAATTAAAGGGGCTATGTCACGCAATTTTCGGCAATTTTGTTGCACACAAACTACTCTTAAAATAGATTGAAACCACCAAATAGACAACAAATACTAGGAAGCCGCAATCAACTCAACTAGTATACCTAAACATACTTCAAAACATACCAAAAACTCTAAAACATACTTCAAACATACCTAAAACATACTTCAAAACATACCAAAAGAATACCTCAAACAAACTTCAAAACATACCAAAAGTGTACCTAAAACATACTTCAAAACATACCTAAACATACTTCAAAGCATACCAAAAGTGTGCCTAAAACATACTTTAAAACATACCAAAAACATACCAAAACATACTTTAAAACATACCAAAAAACCATACCTAAAACAGACCTAAAACATACCAAAAGTATACCGGAAAACATACTTAAAACATGCCAAAAAACATACCTAAAACATACCAAAAGTATACCTGAAACATACTTCAAAACATACCAAAAGTGTACCTGAAACATACTTCAAAACATACCTAAAACATACCTGAAACATACTTCAAAACATACCAAAAAACATACTTCGAAACATACCAAAAGTATACCTGAAACATACTTCAAAACATACCTAAAAACATACCTGAAACATACTTCAAAACATACCTAAAACATACTTCAAAACATACCAAAAGTATACCTGAAACATACTTCAAAACATACCAAAAGTGTACCTGAAACATACTTCAAAACATACATAAAACATACTTCAAAACATACCTAAAAACATACCTGAAACATACTTCAAAACATACCTAAAACATACCTGAAACATACTTCAAAACATACCTAAACATACTTTAAAAAACATGCCAAAAACACATACCTAAAACATACAAAAGTATACCTGAAACATACTTCAAAACATACCAAAAGTGTACCTGAAACATACTTCAAAACATACCAAAAGTATACCTCAAAACATACTTCAAAACATACCTAAAACATACCTGAAAACATACTTCAAACATACCAAAAGTATACCTGAAACATACTTCAAAAACATACCTAAAACATACCTGAAACATACTCAAAACATACTAAAACATACCTGAAACATACTTTAAAACATGCCAAAAACATACCTAAAACATACCAAAAAGTATACCTGAAACATACTTCAAAACATACCAAAAACATACTTCAAAACATACCAAAGTGTACCTGAAACATACTTCAAAACATACCAAAGTGTACCTGAAACATACTACAAAAACATACCTAAAACATACCTGAAAACATACTTCAAAACATACCTAAAACATACCTAAAACATACAAAAACATACTTAAAACATGCCAAAAACATACCTAAAAACATACCAAAAGTATACCTGAAACATACTTCAAAACATACCAAAAGTGTACCTGAAACATACTTCAAAAACATACCAAAACATACTTCAAAACATACCTAAAAACATACTTCTCAAACTCATTAATAATTCATGAGCTAATAACCTATGAGAAGCCACGCATTTCGTCACGTGTATGAGGTTTGATACCGGTGAAGAGCAGTGGCGGGAACGTTTGTCACGTGCATGATTCTTGATATCCAATTAAAGGACAGATGAAGATCACTAGTGATCTTCATATGAACATCACTAGTGATGTTCATATCCAATTTTATTGGATATCAAGATTCTTGCGGCATTTATATGACTTAGACTTAAACTAAATAATTATCATGAAGCATTTTCAAAGAAAAAAATAATTCGATGTTTTACCAGCTGGAGTCGAACCTGTGACCTTCTGCACGGTAGTCGGACGCTCTACCATTGAGCTACAAGCTACTTGAATGACTTAGTGCATTAAAGTAGATTATCATCATGCTCGAAATGCAAAATAAAGAATTTTCACTCATTTACATTTGACTTCATGATCATGTTTCCCCAACGGATTTAGAAACTGTTAATTCGAAGTGCAAAACAATATTTCATTACTACTATTCAGAGCTTACGTTGCTAACCGTAAATTAAGATACTTGAAAACAATGCGGGTCAACTACTACTAATTAGTGCTTTCTTTTTAAACGCATTTGTTTGAGAAGCCTATTTCAAAAAACTCGTGCTTCGTGTTTCATCACGATTTCCAAACACTCGAAAACAATAAAAACACTCGGCCTACGGCCTCGTGCTTCATCTGTTTTCTCTGTGTTTGGAAATCGTGATGAACACACTCGCAGCACTCGTTTTTGAAATCAGTACTTTCAAAACATACCAAAAGTATAAACCTGAAACATACTAAAAACAATAACCTAAAACGATACTTCAAAAAAAACATTCCCCATACCAAAAAACCACCCACACCCCCCCCCAACCCCACAACCCCACCAAAACCAAACACACCCCCCAACATACCTAAAACATAAAAAAAACAACATACTTCTTAAAACATACCTAAAAATTCAATACCTGAAAAACATACTCTTCAAAACATAACCTAAAAACATACTTCAAAACATTACCAAAAAACAATACCTAAAAACATACTTCAAAAACATTGATACCTCAAAACATACTTCAAAAAACATACCAAAAAACATAACCTAAAAAACATACTTCAAAAACATGACCAAAAGAAATAACTAAAAAACACATACGTATCAAAACATACCAAAAACATACCTCTAAAACATACTTCAAAACATACCCCCCCCCCCCCCCCCCCCCCAAAAGTGTACACTCAAAAATAAACTTTTACTAAACATGCCAAAAAGTTGTTCTTCACAGGTCTCTCAAAGATATACTAAGACTGCACATTGTCTTTCCCCCCCCAAAAGGGGGGGGTTAAACCAAGAAAAGAGAAACTAGTGTTTCCGCATTCAGTAAATATATTCTCTTTTGTCTTTATTGTGCTGCAGGCTCTTGTAAAGAAAGTGGGTTCTCACTTTATCAAAGTAAGTAGGGAGTTTATCAAGTTTGAAATTTTATTTAAGTCCACTTAGCTCGTTTCTGTTGTTACTGATTGTTGAATATTTGTCGGTTTTAGTTCGCAGCAGACAGAAGGTGAAGAAAAATGAAGGAAGTCACGCAGGACCTCATGAAGGTAATGTTCACGCAGTCGATACGGTAAGTATGTAGTTATGTCACCGCAATATAGATAGGGCCCGAATCCAACAAAAAACTGATGGAAGCGACTTAGTTGTGTAACATCGATTTGATTTGAAAAAACAGATGACTATTGAATAAAAAGAAGTAACTGCCACTGACTTGCTTTTGGAAGACCAGTTGCATGCATTTATTTTATTATGAAATAAGAAAAAAAACTCATTTAGTCAAAAAATAATTTAAAAAGCCATTTATCATGACTCCATGCAGAAACACGAGCAATTCATCGAGCATTTATTTCATAAAATAAAATACAAAACTTTAATCCTTGTTTGCCGCACAGATGTTTTTGGAAACACTCGCGAAAGTTTAGGAGAACTCGGAACAGCTTACCGTGGAAACACGTCGATCCGCCAGCAGTTCAGTTCTCGTTTTTTCCCAAAACTTTGCACGAGAGTGTGTTCCAGAACTCTGTGGAAGCAAAGAGGGGAAAAAGACTTTTTCAATTGCTATTTGATCAGTTAAATAGGTGTCGGTGTAGTTAAAACCAAAACCAAAGTAATCACCTCTGGCACGACATCAGAACAGACGGGGGGGGGGGGGAAAAAACAACACAAGGAAAAAACCAATCAGCAAACTCGAAGAATACATGTTACCGGGTGCCAAGCGTACAGGACAAACGCGTACGACCAAAACAAAATTGATTTCTAGTTTGCATTTGTGAATGGTTTAAAAAAACATGGCGCAAGTTTTTTTCCCGAAAACCAATCACAGCTTGTTTTACATTAAAGGTCTGTCATATTATTGGGAGCTCTTTAGTTTGTTATCAGTTTTTTCAAGCCTGTTATAAGATATTTTAACTGCCGTGGTTAAGCTCGAAAGCCTGTTCGTTTGGAAAGCGTCGCCCTTCGTCGCACTTTTCATCAGTGTTCCAATTATCAGAGTTGTACGGTACCATGAATGATGGCGTATTTCTATGCACCTTATTTTCCAGGACAAGAATGGGTCGGGCTTTGAAAGACAAGGACCCGCCTGCCTCAATGTCAGCAAGTGTGATCAGCTGTTTAATTTGGCCAGACGTGAAAACGTGGTCTAGCCATTTTTAACTGAGTACCCATGTGATTTCAAGCCTCTGTTGTATGGTAACTGAACAAGCCACATGGAGTCTCTGGATTTGTGTTTTGCCTACAATAAGTGTTCCAAATTCATCGCGCCGCTCATCTGGGTCAAGAGCTATGGCGTCGATGCGAGGAGTATAGACTACGTGAAAATGACATATTCCAAATGGCGTATTCCTTTCGTTTTTGTCAGCTCTGTCAAATATCGACGACATGTTTCATGGTCTACACTCCTTATAGACCATAGAAATGACGGCCATGAAAAATGTCTGAAACTTTGGCAGTGAAACCTCTCGCCTGGCGGCTCGGTGGTTCCACTTTAGTTTTGAACATTTTTTGACGTCATTTATATGGTCTATAAGAGTGTGTAGACCATGAAACAAACAAATATCGTCGATTTGTTTGAAGTGACTTATTTATTTATTAAAAGTCCATCCTCTATTCATCTATACCTCTTTGAGGCTGTGTTCATTATCCCGGCAAGGGCATGAATAGGGCGTTTTGTTATATCAGGCCTTCATTATATTGGGGGCTCGTTATATCGGGATTTTCGTTATATCGGGAGGTTCGGAGTTGCACTGTACAATTGACCAACATTTATGTTTAATGTACTTTCCATTTCGTTTTCTCTGTAGCACCATTGTCGTAACTGCGGTGGTATCTTTTGCAACTCTTGTTCGGATTACACCATGCCACTGCCATCCTCGGCCAAGCCTGTCCGCGTGTGTGACGCGTGCTACACAACTCTACTGCAGAGATACCAGAGGTGACAGCAGCCTGCGATACATATGGTCAGCTGATGTGTTTGATGCCCATGCGTGTTGCTATCAGATGGTTGGAGTAAAATCATTGGAGGACAAAGTTTAAACACATATGTTCTCTCTTTGATGGGAGTTTAATCTTTCCAGTGCAGACGAGATTGAATTTATCTTAGGAAGTATTTTTATCAGCGTGTTTATGATGCTACTTTGGGATTTGTAGTCTATTGTTTAAGAAACAAGCTGTGAATTGATCAATACTTGAGTGTACTGTAAGGTACTGATAGGGTTCGTACAGGTTATGGAAAACCTGGAAAGTCTTGGAATTTAAGTGTGGGTCATGGAAAATCATGAGAAAATGATGTTCATTCTTCAACATAAATTACCGGTCGTTTGGTTTTTGTGAAGAAAAAAAGTGAAAAGTATGCTAAACCAAAGATAGATTTTGACAATTTGACGAAACTAACTGGTCAACTTTAGATGGTGAAAAAGTTTTAAAGGAATCATCCAATGTTGGAACAAGTTACCATTAAATTGATGAAAAATAATCTAAACACGAAAATTTGTTGAAAACTGGCTACAAATCTCTGCCATTTTGGGTTTCAAATTACCCGCGCACCGCCATCTTGGATTTTATGAAACTTCATGGTTTCCCCTTTGTTAAGGCATGGCAAACGAGGAAACATTGTTGCGGAAACATTGTTGCGGACGCAAATGTTTCCCCGTTTGCCGGCGCAGGAAAACATTTGTTGCGGACGCAAATGTTGCGTCCGAGACAGCAAAAAATGTTTCTGAATTCTTTCAGAAACATTTTGCAGTCCGCAACAAATGTGTCCCCGTTTGCTCGCCGAAGGAAACAATCTTGACTAGATTCCAAGGCTTCTTTTGCATTGCGCGCGCATAATATCGCGTGTTCGCAGCATTTGGTTCCCGTAAAATGTTTCTTCGTTTGCGCAGCAAGGAAGCAAAAACATTGTTTTGCTGCCCGATCGGGCAAACGGGGAAACATTTGCGTCCGCAACAATGTTTCCGCAACAATGTTTCCTCGTTTGCCACGGCCTTTATACAGCAAAAGAGCTAATTGTTTCTGACAATCAGTGGCAACCACAACGGCGTCGTATAATACAAAATGGGAGCGCGCGCGGGAAATTTAGCCTCAAAATGGCTGATATTTGTATCCAATTTTCCCGTACACTTGAACGTTTTTCCAATTTATGTCAACAAAATTTCAGTTTAGACAATAATTCCGACAATTTAACAACATAGAAAGGTCATGGAAAGTCATGGAATTTCAAAAGCTCAAAAGAATACGAACCTTGTTCTCGGAATATTTTAAAAGAAATGGTTGAGTAATCCTTATGCCAAAGCAGCATTTGCAATTGAAGCAACGCTTGCCTTTTATCTACATTTTAGTCCGATCAAAAAATTTCCTTGTTATTTCCATACATTTTCTAGTAATTCTTATTTGTAGAAGTTGGTATTGAGTCAAGATTTGTTTCTGGGATGATCAAGCTATGAGTTCGCTATGATATTGTACAGAAAATTTATAAAATTACCTCTGCAGTGCTGCCGATGTGCTGCCTCGTCCCCAGGCTTTCGCTCCTTGGTTTCGCGCGGTGTTGCGTGGAGTTTATATGGAGGACTGATGCAAGCAGAGGAAAGAAAGAAAGAGAAAAAAAAGGACCATACAAGCCCCGCGCCTCACTGTGTTTTCCCGCCCCTTTACGGACGAAATGCAAGCGGTGCCTGGGATCGAGGGCAGTACTTGCAGTGCCGCGCGTTTTTTGGCTGTCGCGTCTGAGAAACGCTCAATGACTCGAGGGTTGTCGCCCTGAACCGTCTTTTAAAAAACTTCATAAAAACTAATTTTGTGTCTACTTGTAAATTTGGTATTATTTGCGAGTATTTTTTTATCAATTCTTCGTCACTTGGACAAAATTACACCATATTTCACATGTGTGTTTTCCAGGACCGTGAAATAGTTTTTAATTCATTCAAGCGATGAAACTTTAAAATTTCTTGATCTCGAAGTTTTTCAAGGGATTTTGCTTGCAAATTCATGAAGAGCCCAGTCAGTTTCCAAATCTGTTAGTAGTTTGTATAGTCCGGGGGGGGAGACAGACCCTGAGGCCCGCAGGGCGGGGGGCTGGTGTTTGGTCCCTCGAAGTTGCATAAGGGGCCAACACTATTCGGACCGACGACGCAACAAGGGAGGCGGAAAAGGAGAGAGGAGTCATGGGATCTAGGTTGTGCGCCAATGTTTGGCTCCTGATAATTTTCGGCCCCAGTACTTGTTTATGTGTTTCTCAGTGTCTCCCGAGTTTGTGACCCGCGTACAATATAAAATTTATGTTATTAGGCTTTAATTCATTGCAAATCGCATGCGATTCCAAATACCTCGGGAGGCGTTGTTATAGATTTCTTATAAACAAATTGAGATTCCGTTAAAGGCTAAAAGAGTTTTGCTGATGGAGGCTTCTGTACAAAATATATGAGCAAGGTTCACTGATTCAAAGAAAACTCAGAATAAATAGTTACTGTACTAGGTGAGAGAATTAAAAAGATGACACGGATGAAGGTCAAGAAATAAAAATAACTCGATTTCAAGGGAGGGGGGTGGAGGGTGTCTAATATTGGTGTTCTAAGGATTGAGACGTGGATTTATTACAAACTTCAGAAAACTTGATTTGTTCGTCAGTAAAAACCGACTCATGTCATAATTTATGGTAGCGTTGATAATTTGAATTGTATGACGTCTTGTAAAAAAAATAAGCTTTTGTATATTGTTAGCGCATAGTGTTCCACCCGTAACCAGGCTGCGTACGAGCGGCAAGGAAATCCTTCATCGCGTTTGCTCGAACCACCCCCCCCGACTCGGTCTAAGTAGGTTGGACGGCTTAGACTATGGGTTACGGCGAGATTGCTGCTGGTAGACCAAAAAAAAAAAAAATAACTGCACTTGCGCATTATTAGTGTTATCCCCCCCAGTCGCGCCTTTTAACGCCCTATTAACAGGCCCTATGTTGGCACGACTTTGGGTATGCCCGAGCTACTAGTGGCCCTTGGGCATTCCGGCTACAAAATGGGTGCTGTCGTTCTATCAACACTTGAGCACCCAAGATAGTCGAACATGGTTGGCTCCCGTGCCTTGAGTTAAAACTGCGGGCACTGGCAGCCGTCGTGCCCTGAAATACTCAGTTACTCCTTGGACGTGGGTAGCTTGAAATAAAGGTGTGTTCCACAGGATTAACGTGGGCCCGAGCGAGCGAAATCTCGTACTGCGTGCACCAATGTGAAGTTAAAAAAAGAAAACACAGCACTTTTTAAATACACAAGGACACTGCTTATTTTTTCGCGCTCGTTTATTTCACTTCTTGAATGCAAAAGATGAGTTTTTATGGGAGTATAAATTACAGAACTTTTGTAATGCACTGCTAATAGGAAAAAACTATAATTTTCTTTTAGAAGTTAGTTTATGCCGAATAAAAAAATCTTACTTGAGACTGAAAAGAAATAACATAAACGCATCTGAAAGCAGAGTTAGATAGTGGTAACAACAATCAAATAGGCTATTAAAGGAAATATAGAAAACTTTACAAGACATTGTACTGTAGATATTTAGAAGTGTGGCAATAAAATACTGTCGCGCTTGTTTAGTTAAAAAAATGGCCGATTGCGGCCTCTTTGGGCTAACGATTCAAAATCGCCTACTGCATGTCACACGCATCAACGACTAATGACGTTCATTCTCCGAATATAGCCAAATCAAGCTCGCCACATTCCTCGTGGGTTGACATAACATGTCGACGTGACACATAAGAAAAATAGACACTAACGCAGTCAAAAGTTATCAGATTAAACATATTTTCCACTTCATGTTCATCCACTAGGTTTAGACATATGTAATAAAATTTGTATAATGAAATCTACATGATCTAGGCGTAGTCCACTGAAAGTTTGCCGGGTTTTAAGCGAGACGCATGGCCATCATTTTGTCAACACCGCTAGTTGTGCATATCAACGCATAAAGCGTGTAAACCAGCATGACTAATACAACCTGCGTCTTTTTGTAGCGCGCCGTCTAGCTGACATAAAATTTACTTTTAAAACATTAGCCAGACTTAGATTATTTCTTATTATTGTTAATGATATGATAAAGATTTCTGGTTTTCATGTGAATTTTGTAAGCATTTGTTTAGTTTTTGCGGGTACGCTTCACTACTCGACAAACGTTTCGGCGGACTTCTGTGCAAGAGTTTATTACTATTAATATTTGCATTTTTGCACCTTTAACTATTATGTTTCGTCTTATTAAAGGTAACCAGAAACTGCAGCTGGACGTAATTCTTTCATCTCAGG
>MU825592.1:0-18317 GCA_029204205.1 Desmophyllum pertusum | reverse complement strand
TAATAAGCGCCCGGAATAAGCGCAAACCCCTTCAGCAAAATAGCAAACTAAGCACTCCCCCTCGAAATAAGCATCCCCCCTTCCCCCATCACTTATCTTAAATGGTGAGGATATCACAAGGACCGGAAAGCCTGTTTCTATTGTCATCTGTATGTAACAAATGTTAACCGGGACTTACTGTGTTTCACAATAGAAAGTTTAAACAAACGAAAAACGATTAATGTTATTAACGCATTACAGTGAATGTCTAGGGCAACGCCATTCCATTTTACCTGTATCCGCACCCCCCTCCCCTCCCCGCCTTAAGGATGGCGGTGGTTTTACTTACAAGAGGAGTTCGGATTTCTTCTTCAAAGGAGCCGCCAAAAAATAAACCCTTTCGGATTTTTTTTTTCAAAGGTGCCGACGAAAAAACTACAACCATTCGGATTTTTTTTTCTTCCAAAGGGCGCCGACAAAAATATGGGGGAATCGGAAATTACTGCCATCCTTAGCGGGTTGATGTGCAGATATAAAAACAATGTGATATCGTCTCCCCATTGTTAGATTTTTTCATTATGAAGAGCTTTAGCTTATAAAATAAGGTGTGCGTGACGTGAAAAGGAAAAGTTTCGTTAATATTTTAGCGTCCCTTCCGGGGCGCCTCGATTGAAGTGCCACCACTCCGCACCCTTAACTCTGGTTTCTATCTTGTCTTATCTTTATATCTTGTAGGATGGAGAATTTTAACTGGGATCAAGAGACTCAAGGTAGTTGCTATGTTTTGATTGTTGTTATTACTCACTTGCTAAAAATAATACGTCAAAATTGCAGGGTAGTTTAATAGTAATAGGTGTCTTGACAGGAGCATCCCGAGGCCTCTATTATCTTGTGCTGAGTACAAATTTGACAACAAGCAATTAATTAGTAGCATACTTTTTATAGAATCGTTCTCGCCGCACGATAAGACTTGTTTCTGTGTATGCCCATACATACATAAGAATCATACATCTTGTTATTTTGACGCCCTCGGATGTTACTAGAGTGTAGCTGAATGTTAGCTAATATCATCCAGAGCAACAGGACGGACAACATCACAGGGACTTCAATACTAGTGATAAATCGTAGTAAACGACATTTCCGCCATATTTCTAGTTTTATTTCTATGTTGATCCTCTCACTCCATTCTGGTTTATTTTTATAAAAATCTGAAACAATATGGAAGTGACAGACTCTCATGCTTGTGCTCGAAACTTGTGATTTTCTGGCAGCAAAAGTATTTCTGAAAATAGCTCAAGGTGTAAACTAATGCCTATGTCATAGGCCCAATAAGGGGAGATGGTAGGCTTCAGGGAGATATTGCCTCCTGGCTCTAGAGAATAAAATAAAAGAATAAAATCCCATTGAGGTTGAAGAGATGTAACTATAATGACATTATTAATTTTTTCTTTAATTCCCTTAAAGTATGTTATGACAGAATAAATTTTTTTTATTCGCTTAGTCGGTAGAATTTTGCATGAATCATTTGTCATGAGGACCTTATTTGGGACAGTCCCTAATTATCTACTGGCCAGGGCTTATTTAGCGGTTCAATTCTTCTATGGTTACATCGTCACACAAGTACCTGACTGGCAGGCTAAGCGTCACGGTTTGGTGGAAAGTATTTTGTTTGGTTTTGGTGAGTACTATTTGACGTCCGGTGATGATACACAATGTTTTACACCAGCTGCAGCATTCGTCATGGAAGCGTTTGGAGAGGTTTACTTCTGGTGCGAGTCCTAGAGGGTCTTGGAGAGGTAATAATAAATAAATGGGAATTTCAGAGTGGGCTTCATTCTTCGTTCCAATGTTTCGCAGATTGAATTGGAATTTAGAAATGATTGTGGCTTTTTGTGGAGGGAGGGCAAAAAACCGGAGATACCCGGCAAAATATATATATATGAACCGGCTCGTCTTCCGTGGGGAATTGATAGGCCCCGGTTACCACAGTGTGGTTGGGAGACAAGTTTAGAAAAATGCTGCTCTCTACATGCACTGCACCAATTCCCTGGCTACCCACAACAAGACATTAACCGCTTCAACATCCCAGGAAGTGGTCAAACATCAAAATTAATGTTATATTTAAGTCAAGATGTGCGAAATAAAAGTAAACAGCTACCTATGCACATGATAAGTACTATGCTCAATAGACTTTCATTTGAAATGGTGTCAACACACTAGAGTTTTATCCACAGACGTATATAAGTTAGAAACACATTTAATTATTCGATGCTAAGCTCACTTTGCAGGGAGGTCGCGTTTTCCAGCCTATGCATGCCATGTGGAGTATAGCTGGGGGCGCCCCCCGCGCCTTTAGAAGAGAAGCAAGCTCTGCAACTCTGTCGTATACAGGTTAATTCATATAACCTATAAATGAGTTAAATATTTACACCATTTGTGAGACACTAAATCCAGGGGGGTTTTGTAAAGCTACAATGCTGGTGCCAAAAGTCCTTAGGACTCTTAACAAAAGTATTATCCCTAGTAGGCAAGTGTGCGTGTCTGAATATTTATTTAATTCCTTATATTCTATTTTGCAAGACATCCTCACTGTTGGATAGGAAATAAATCAACATTGTATTTGGGATAATGGCACCGAGGGAAGGACTAGGCGCAGTGATCCAGACCGGCTTACATACACCGTTTTAACGGAAATCAGTTCAAATTTTTCCGCAAATGACATCAAAAGCGATGGGAGGGAAATATAATTTTAGAGAGTGAAACAATCTAAAAAACGTTTGCCTCTGGACCCTTCCTAGATTCGGCTGCTAAGATCACTAGTTAAAATACGGTCAAGTTGTTTTCCTGGATCTGCCCCTAGAGGACTGCCGAAAGACAATTAAAGCATCATTCTTCTCACAAACAAAAATGTTAATGGGTGGGGGGGGGGGCGGGGGGGGGGGGGGCGGGGGGGGGGGGGGGGGGGGGGGGGGGGGGGGGGGGGGGGGGGGGGGGGGGGGGGGGTGGGGTGGGGGGGGGGGGGGGGGAGGGGGGGGGGGGGGGGGCATAGGGAATCTGGGGAGTGACAGGGGGGGCAGGGGATCTGGGGGTGGGGCGGTAGGGGGGGCAGGGATCTGAACTTAACCTGCTTTACCTGTATAGTGTTTTGTATTTATTTTCCTGATTCCCTGTCCCTTCTCACTCAATTAATGTTTCTCTTTTTTTACATTGTAGGATATTTATGTTAATGTCGTATTTACCAGAAAAAAAAAATTCCTATATCTCTTCTGCCACCACATGGGAATTCCCCCTTCCCCCGCTTGCTTTTTCCGCCATCCTGTATTAAAACTTCACTTGCCCGCTTTAACTCACCCAGATTTTTTTATTTCCATTCCTGCCCCGCCTACTTGACCGATTGGAATTAACACTTAATGTCCAACTCAAATGCCTAATCACGCAACAGGCTAGGGGGTGGAGTACTCTATTAATTGACCCATGTTTATCTGGGTATAGGGGTGCTGCTGAGGGTTTGAACCCTGAGCCAGTTTTAGGACAGCGTCAGAAAGGCGCAAAGATATATGTATAAAAGAAAGACCCTGTAGTGGCACGTGCCACTGATAGAGGCCACATAATTAAGCCGATAACCTCTTCAGGCCAAGTAGCAGTCTACTTTGAAACCTGACTCGTCATGCATGATTAATTTTAATTAATTTTTGTTTTGTTTTAATTCGAGGCCTTCATTCATAGGTACAATACTTGGTTAGAGCCACTTGCTGGTTTGTTATGTGCGTCTGACATTTGGGGAGGGTGGCCTTCTGTATTTTATATTTTTGGTAAGTACATTATATAGTGGAACCAAGCCAAGATATATTCCATTCAACGCAGCAAAAACCATTAATAAATGAGGTTGAGAGTTTTTTCATCCATTTTGAACTTAGTACAGCTAGTGCGAACCCCGCCTTACAGCCACCCCGTTAATACGGCCACCCCGTTATTACGGCCACTTTAATTTGGCCCAAACAAAAGCTCAGTCAGTCATTTTACGGCCAACTTTTTTTGGCCCGTAGGTTGTCCATATTAACAGGGTTCCACTGTAACTCTTTCAAGGGAGTGAAAAGTGTGAAAACTCCTGGTTAATTTCATTTCTTTTACTCAAAGGTGCACTGTTGGTGTGAGTTTGGACCATTGTTTGGATGATGTTAACTTATGATAAAACCAGCAAATCATCCCAGAATATCCATCAAGGAGAAAGAATACATTCAGTCAAGTATACGGATCTAGACAAGACATCAAAATACGAGTAAGACTTCCTTTTCGATTTATTCAATCATGTAGTTCCCATGGTATAGTGAAAGTCAATATAGTGCAACTCAAGTGTCAAATCAATTTAGCAATAATTAGAGTTGAAATGCTTCTTCCATATATTTATTCTACCCATAGCGTAAAACAGACGTCTGTCTTCATTTGGTCAAATCATGCCCCCTCCCCCCGAGGGGGACTCTCCCGTAGCGTAAACAGATGCTCTCTCTTCATTTGGTCAAATCATGCCCCCCCTCCCCCCGGGGGGACTTCCATATAAAAAGTAATGGGGTGTCATCAGGAGCACCCAACGACGGTCTTCTCCAAAATGCTTTAAAACAACTATTTTTAGGCTGTCTAGTGTGCTTTTAAAAATCTATAAATGAATTCTAAGCTGCGCTATAAAATTTATATCTGTTCGGTCATTTTAGGAGGGGGGTGAAAAAGGTTTGCGGATCGGTGGATTTGGCCAAAAAATTTGTTCGGATTACGGATTCAATGGATAATTTTCCACGGATTTGCGGATCCTGCAGATGCAAGTGGATTATGGATTGTTGCGATTTTTAGGACCGGATTTTGGATTTTGCTTATTATATTGTTCGGATCGCTGGATTTCATCCTTCCTTATCAGTCAGGCTTCTCCGTAGTAGCAAATATGAACTTTCTTCAGAAGACGTAACATTTTGGAGTAATAAAAAATAGTAAAGAGTGACTTGACTCTGAAGATGACTTACCGCCTCAGGTTGTCGAAACGTCAGTCACCACAACAGCCCTTTTCAGGACCAGATGATCATTTTAGAATAACTACTGATACTCCTGGGTTCCAACCATTACTATCAACAATAAATCGCAAGTCATGTTTGCCTTATTGAGAAAAAAATTCAGTACCCGCATTTGTACTAAAACATAAAAATTTAACTCTAATATTATTTCAAGAATCTAGCCGCAAATTGTATCTATGGTAATGAGTAAAATGAGTAAAAATGAGTAAAAATGAGTAAAATGAGTAAATGAGTAAAATGAGTAAAATGAGTAAAAATGTCAGAGTTAAAATGAGTAAAAATGAGTAAAATGAGTAAAATGAGTAAAATGAGTTAAAATGAGTAAAATGAGTAAAATGAGTAAAATGAGTAAATCGAGTTCTGTTTTTATTTTTTTAACGAGTGAATGCTTTGCATGAAACGAAGTTATAGCGTATAGCGGGACAAATTTCACTCGCTCGATCCCTCGGTCGATGGCCACAAGTTGTAAACTTTAATGTATGCGTAGTACGGTAATTTATGCATTATCAGTAAACAAAATGGCGTCCTGGCGCGGATCTCTTCTATTTTCTCAACACGGGTGATTTTCACTCCTACAATTACAATTAGACACCTTTTTGGAGTTCGAAATTGAAAGAAATAACCCTAAATAATACTCGACCCGCCCAAAGAGGAGACATTTAGAATATTAAAAGTGAAGTCACGTTGAAGTTCTTCGATCGATTCAGCTCTGATCAAGGCTCAAGCTGTCGAAACTTTTAAAACCGAAGCTGCGGACTTCAAGACTTAGGAAAAACACTTAAGTATGTTAAATGTTGTATCTTAGCTTCTTTATACCAAGTGTATGAATAAAATGTAATTTATCTGAACCATTCTATATTTTCTTTGGTACCACTATATGGGAATTATATGATATTTTCTTTTGTTTGCGTCTGAACTATAAAAACCCTTCAATGCTTTTTTTCCAGCGTATATATTTAAAGCGAACTGATATTAGTAACTGTGTTTCTCATACTTGCGGGGGGAAAAAAAAAAAAAAAAACGTTTTCTCCGCCGGGATTCGATCTCGCGACCTTCGATACCTAAAAGATGATGCAAGATTTCTTTTTTGACTCACGGGGGACACACACGGGAGCGACAGGAGTGCTTTTGCTCCGCTGATTGAATGGACGACTATCGCGGGCTCAAATGAGATTCACCGAGACACCGAGGACACCGATTTCCTGTTGTCTTGAGCTGGAAGTGGCTGATTTACTCACCAAATGACTGGCTTCAGTGGCTATGTTCATCTTTCTATCATGGATCTATTAGGACGCTCGACAGGGTTTTTTGCTCAATCTCCATATTTCCTTGACGTCGGCGAATGGACTCGAATGGACTCTTAGTCAGCGCGATGGACGATGTTATCATACGCAATGGTTGAAATAATTTTTAAAATATTATTATCGGAACGAGGAAGCGTTGCGTGACGGAGGACAAAATAATAAGATTTACCTTTTATTTTCATAGTATCTCAATATGTTTTTTTTTAATAGGAGAGCAAACCCATTTTTGATAATTTAACTGTAGCTAATTTTAGTCCAATAATTGCAACTTCATAGATAACTGTAGTATTTTTCTGTCCAAGAGTTTCGTGTATGACAGAACTGAAGACGAATGAATGTTTACATATAAAATTAAATTTTATATTGTGCGTGCGAAGCACAGACTTACACAAACAAGATCAGAATGTTTTGAAATGATTGAAATATTTTATTTCACGAACAGCAACTTGCTTTAAAATAAAACTCAAACCAGTTCGAACATATTGGCCGAATATTTTAAACGACGTCTAAAAAGTTAGTCAATGAGGTCTAAATAAACTTATAAGTAAGGTCAGTCTATTAAAGTCGCCTAAATGTTTTTTTAGTCTGTGTTTATATACACCTTCTTAATTATAAACGGGGTTTACTGTACGGTTAATATAGTTAGGTTGGCCAGTCAGTTTGAAATCGTATTAGGCCATGGTTTTCTTAAACCCTTGTGTAAACCTTGTTTTTAAAAATATTCGGCCCATAAAGTTGGCGATTATCGAATATCAGTGATTAAAGACTTTTCGTTTGAGTTTCCCTCCCGACCAACACTGATTGGGGTGAATACGAAATACACCGGCTTGCGACATGTGAATGCCGCGCGGAATCTATTGTTCTGTTTCGAGAAAATAAATCGTTTCCTCGAAATCCCTATTCGAGTCAGACTCAAAACTCGAAACTCGATTCTCAAAAACATCGAGGACGAGACTGTCAACTTACATTTACCCGGTTCTACATTTACCCGGTACTACTGCATATTTCTATGTTAATTTATTTATTTACTTTTCCATTGGCACGTTATACACGTCCTCCGAATAATAAATATAATGAGTTTGATAATGACCTAAGATCTATATTGAGTAAGTTAGACAAATGTAATAAGCCTTGCTATATAATGGGAGACTTCAACATTGACTTGCTGAAGTACGGTCAATGTAACTTTTCAAATCAATTCTTTAATCAGGTGTTTTCGTCTGGCTATGTGTCACTTATTAAGAAACCGACACGCATAACAAGGTCCACGGCAACATTAATAGATAATATCTTCACGAATAATTTTAATCAAACAGATCATTTAAATGGTATCTTATTTAACGATTTATCTGACCATCTTCCTATCTTTACAATTACTAAACTTGAAGCTGTTAAAGGTCAAGCCAGAAAATCTGACTCATATTATACAACAAGAATAATAAATAACGCATCACTGGAATCCTTCTCACATATAATAAAAAATTGTGACTGGAAATCAGCATTGTCAGAAAGTGACCCAACAATATCTTATGAAGCATTTATAAAAGAATTTTTTAAGCATTATAACAACTATTTCCCTATCAAAAAGTTAAAGGCTAAGAATGTCAAAAGGTCGGAGAATTTGTGGATTACTAAAGGAATAAAGAAATCATCTAAGACGAAAGAAAAATTATATAAAAGTTTTAAAAAATCCATCGGGAAAAAATGAACACGACTACAAAGTGTATCGAAATAAATTAAATCACCCTAATACGAATTGCCAAAAAAATTACTACAATGCTAAATTAATCAAGCACAAAATAACTTAAAGATGACATGGAATGCTATCAATGAACTAGTTGGTAAAAAGCGATCATCCAAACTTTTGCCAAGTTCATTTACAGTTGACAACATTGATATTAATGATTCAGAGTTGATTGCCAATAAATTCAATGAATTTTTTGTTAATGTTGGGCCTAGTCTAGCTAAGAAATTCAATAATGACACTGATCACTTCGAAAATTTTTAACAGGAAACTATGAAGGTTCAATGTTCTTACATGATACAACTTGTGACGGAGGTTAAAAAGGTAATAGATAAATAGAATGTAAAACTAGTTGTGGCATTGATGAAATTAGTAGCACAGTTGTTAAATGTGTAGCCTCGAGTATATCAATACCATTATCACATATCTTTAATTTAACATTTGCAACTGGAACAATCCCAAATCCAATTAAAAGTAGCCTTAGTATCACCTGTACATAAAATCGTCTGAAAAAAATATTTTTTCGAACTATAGGCCCATATCTGTTCTTCCATGCTTTTTCGAACATACTTGAAAAGCTCATGTACAAAAGACTAATTTCTTATATTGATCAAAATAAGATTTTATACTGATCACCAATATGGATTTTAGAACTAAAAAGCTCGACAATTTATGCAGTAATTGAGCTTGTAGATAAAATAAAGAAGGCTATTGAAAACAATGAATATACAATTGGTATATTTCTTGACTTATCAAAGGCTTTTGATACGGTTAACCATACTATCTTGTTAAAAAATTATACTTCTATGGTATTCGCGGCAATTGTCATGCGTGGCTAAAAGATTATTTAACAAACAGGAAACAGATTATTAAATACAACCATATAAAATCAATAGAAATGCCTATTACTTGTGGGGTCCCCCAGGGATCTGTTCTTGGGCCCCTACTCTTCCTAATTTATATAAATGACCTTGTAAACTCTACGAATAACTTGTCTCCTATTTTATTTGCTGATGATACTAATCTGTTTTGCTCTGGAAAGGATATCAGTGAACTTGAATTTAAAGTAAATCAAGAGCTAAATCAGATTCAAGAATGGTTAACATTAAATCAACTAACACTTAATATTAAAAAATCAAGTTTCATTATATTTAGATCTCGCAAAAAACAGTTAAGAAGACAGCTGAATATTAAATTAAACAATGAAATTTTGCAAAAAGTTGAAAACACTAAATTTTTGGGTATTATAATTGACCAACATTTAACTTGGAAGAACCATATTGATTCTATTACAAAGAAAATGTTAAAAATTTCAGGTATCCTCTGTAGAATTCGCTTTTATATCAGTCAATCACTCTTGAAACTATTATATAATAGCTTAATTTATCCATGCCTCCATTATGGCAATATAGTATGGGCAAATAACTATCCTACAAGGCTGGCAAAAGTATTCCAATTACAAAAGAAGGTATTAAGAATTATAACGTTTTCTACATACACTGCACCATCTCTCCCACTTTTTATGAAGTTAAACCTATTAAATATCCATCAAATAAATGATCTCATTAATAGGTACTTTCAGCTATAGTCTTCACAAAAAAGCTCTACCGCCTTATTTCAATGATTTCTGCACAAATAATAGCCAAATTCATGACCATAATACTAGGAACTCAAAAAAGCTACACAAATTTTTTAACAGAACAAATTATAGAATCTACTCGACTAGAAATAAGATAATTGACATTGGAACAGTATTCCTGAATCTATTAGGGGTTCTTTATCAGTGTTTACTTTTAAAAGTAGGATGAAGCGGTTTCTCCTATTAAGATGACATATCAAATCTGCATGTTGATTACTCTCATTTTCCTTTAACTTTAACTAAAACTACATAGTCATACTAGAATTAGGTATTTTGTTTGTTTGTCTTATTCATGTTTACTATATATATTAGCTTATTGGCGCCAAATATCTGATACCAATTATTTCAGTAACATAAAATTTAAGATAATCTAAAGGGGGACTACCTTGTAAAAGCCCGTTAGGGTTTCTTTAGTCCTCCTCCCAAATGTTTAAAAAAAATCTCCAATACTGTATAGTCCATCACTTTATTATGGGAAATAAACATTCATTCATTCATTCATTCATTCATTCATTCATTCATTCATTCATCATTCATTCATTCATCATTCATTCATTCATTCATTCATTCATTCATTCATTCATTCATTCATTCATTCATTCATTCATTCATTCATTCATCATTCATTCATTCATTCATTCATTCATTCATTCATTCATCATTCATTCATTCATTCATTCTTCATTCATTCATTCATTCATTCATTCATTCATTCATTCATTCATCTCATTCATTCATTCATTCATTCATTCATTCATTCATTCATTCATTCATTCATTCAGTTCATTCATTCATTCATTCATTGTCATTCATTCATTCATTCATTCAGTCATTCATTCATTCATTCATTCATTCATTCATTCATTCATTCATTCATTCATTCATTCATTCATTCATTTCATTCATCATTCATTCATTCATTCATTCATTCATTCATTCATTCATTCATTCATTCATTCATTCATTCATTCAGTCATTCATTCATTCATTCATATCATTCATTCATCATTCATTCATTCATTCATTCATTCATTCATCATTCATTCATTCATTCATTCATCATTCATGTCATTCATTCATTCATTCATTCATTCATTCATTCATTTCATTCATTCATTCATTCATTCATTCATTCATTCATTCATCTCATTCATTCATTCATCATTCATTCATTCATTCATTCATTCATTCATTCATTCATTCCATTCATTCATTCATTCATTCATTCATTCATTCATTCATTCTTCATTCATTCATCATCATTCATTCATTCATTCATTCATTCATTCATCATCATTCATTCATTCATTCATTCATTCATTCATTCATTCATTCATTCATTCATTCATTCATTCATTCATTCATTCATTCATTCATTCATTCATGCATTCATCATTCATTCATTCATCATTCATTCATTCATCATTCATTCATTCATTCATTCATTCATTCATTCATTCATTCATTCATTCATTCATTCATTCATTCATTCATTCATTCATTCATTCATTCATTCATTCATTCATTCATTCATTCATTCATTCATTCATTCATCATTCATTCATTCATTCATTCATTCATTTCATTCATTCATTCATCATTCATTCCATTCATTCATTCATTCTATTCATTCATTCATTCATTCATTCATTCACATAGTGCCTTGATTTTATAGTTAGCGCAAAATAATTGTGACAAACTCATAGCAACTAAAAAACTTCAAGTGATCCTCAAATTGCTGGAAAGCGCATTTCCGAGGGCTTAGGTTTTAAAATTTTCCCAGGAGAGCATGCCCGCGAACCTCCCTAGAAACTCCCACCTGCGGTGGTTGCCTGCCCAACTTTCGTGCAGTTCATTTTCTCGTCCTTCGTTAACATCATACACAGCGTTTGAGCCTGAAATTTTCGCGGATTCGGATTATAGCAAAAATATTTGCAGATTGACGGATTTGGCCAAAAATTTATAGCGGTATTCACCTCCCTCTTTTAGGGGAACTTTAGACTTCATAAATTTATTAGGGCTTTTTTAGTCATTTCCCTGAAAACCTCAGCTCTTCCTTGCTGATTTTTTCCTTTCCGACAATCCTAGCTGACCTTGTTCCTTTCCGAAAATCCTAGCTGACCTTTTTTGTACCGAAAACAAAATTTTTATCTCTCCGAAAATAATAGGCATTAATTTTCCCATATTAAGAAAGTTTCAGATGATATTTCCCTAAAGAAAACTCCAAACTTTAATCCGAATATCTGAGGCGATTATAGTCCTTCCGATAGATATTTCACCGAAACGATCCGTTGGGTGCCCCTGGGGTGATCACCGTACCTTTTAGGTACCTTTCATGGTTTGTTACCGCTTAGGGTGTTTAAATCTGAAAATGACCACTTTTAGAGTCATCCCGGTACCTTTTAGGGTATTAAGCCAGAAAAATATATGACAGGAATGGGTACAAATGAATTTGGGCCACACCCACAGAATGTCAATAGCCGAATTCATATTTAGAGACGGAAAACCGTCTAATAGACGGGAAACGTCGTCTCAAGACGGAAAACTCATCTGATATGAATCCGATGAAGGACGAGTTTCCCGTCTTATAATTTATCCGTCCACTTTCCCGTCTAAAACGACGGGAAAATCAGACGGGAAACTCGTCTTAGACGGAAAACCGTCTTAAATTCACATTAGACAAGAAAATCTGGACGGGTTTCCTGTTTGCTACACACTGGAACTGGAAATTCAGCGATTGCTTCTGGGATAGAAATGTAACCTGGCCTCATACTCGTCCTAGTCTCCGACGGCTCTAAGTCATTTATACCGTTTAATTTTAAATTCATATTAGACGGATTTCTGTGAGACGGAATTTCGTCTGAGACGAGTTTCCCGTCTTCTAATATGAATTCTCTAATTGTACAAAATTTTGAGCAAGCAGCTTATCATTCTTATTTGCTTTCAGAAATATAACACGCCATGGTTGAAGATTTTCACATCGCCAGCTGTCTGGGCCATAACTGTAGCAAATTTCTGCGACAACTGGGGATTCTACACTTTTCTCACGTGCTTACCAACTATTTAAAAGAAGTTCTCAATTTTTCAATCACCGAGGTGTGTATTCTCTGACTTTTACTTAATAATGTATTAATTACTCAAGCAAGTATCTAAATTTACACAATTTTATTTATAATTTGCTAGACTAAATTGATTTTCAACAAATAATTCGCTTATGATGAGGAGATCTAAGAACACGGATGTAAACACAGGATCGGCAAATATAGCTACAGTTGAAACCCTAGGGCTTTGTCGTAAATTAGCATAAGGTGTGGCAGAAAATCAAATGATTAGTGACAACGGAATCACATCAAGAACGATAATAACGGTGTGTTTGAATGTTTTTATCAGTCGTCACCCTCTATTTCGCGACTCTTATCTGTCACTGATCAGCTTTTTCAAAACAAGGTCTGCCAAATTTCGTGTATTAAATTATTGGTGGCCACTTAACAGAGGAAAACACAATAGGAGAACCATCATCAGGACAGCCAAAAGGTGGCGGTGGCCAGGGGGGGGGGGGGGGGGGGGGGGCTACACTTGACCCATGTTTGGGTATAGGGGTGCCGCTGAGGGTTGAAACCCTGACCCTGTTTAGGGCAAAAAAAAACCTAAAATACCCACCCTGTGTAGGGGCAACACCCTCTATTTAATACCCTGTTTAGGGCAAACGACAAAATACACACTCTCTTGTTCTAAACAAACTAACCTTCTGTCAACATGCACTTATGTTATAATGCTAATTGGGTGGAATTAAAGGATACCGACAACAATAACATTTATCTTGTCTTGAAAATGATGTGATGTTGACGGATGAAGCTGCTAAAGACCGGCAAAGGTCTCCGTGCAACAATTCCCCGGAACAATACCCTGTTTTATAGGACAGGTCTATTTTAGACACCCTGTTTAGGGCAGACGCGCATGAAATGATATACCCTGTTCAGGGCAGAGAGGCCAAAAAACCATACCCTGTCCAGCGGCACGTCCCCGTATAGGCCATATAAGGGAGTACCCCCTCCCCCCCCCAGGGGCCGTGGCCGCTTACTAGAGGTGGCCACCTAATAGGGGTTTGACTCTGTAGTCCCTTTTTCTTGTTTCAGAATGGTCTTGTGTCTGCAGCTCCGTTTCGCATTGTCGTACATAGTCGGTGTTAGCAGTGGCCTAAGTGGCAGACTGGCTGCGCTTACAAAAATATATTAACTACTGGAAGAGTTAAGAAAAGTTTTGGTACAGTGGGTGAGTCAAAATCTGATTTCTCCTTAACTGAATTGCAATACATATTTTTTTGAATGATTTCGTTTTAAGAATTTGGTGGTTCATCAAGACACTTGACAACATGTTGTCAGCAGATACTAGATGGTGACTACTCCTAACTTGAGAATTGATTAAGGGGAGGGGGGGGGGGGGGGTGTCGCGGTGTTTTATAGATTAATTTTATGAAGTTGGATGAACGTTTAGGTGGGATTTCAACATTGAGTGTTTGTAACACCAAAAGCAGTTACGTACAATGGCAATTACAACAATGATATTAAAGCCAATTGACAATGAGAACTCAAAGCAAGTAGGCAGTTATGCATGATACGCGAGTTACCTTATTCTCACTTATTTTTGCAGAGTAATTAATTTTCACAGTAAGTTTCGCAATGACTAGCAAAAACTGCGAACATAAAGACTATCTTTCACAAAATTTTAAGCCCTTGAGTCCTTTGTGCTCTGAAACTCATTTACGAGTCTGTGGGATGTTTCAAACCCTAGTGTGTTTGTGACCATTCAAATGAAAGCTATTGAAACAGTACTTTCATGCGGTACGGTTTGTTTTTGACAATTTTTGCAAAATATAATTCAAACATTTTTTCCTCAGTTTTGAAACTTAGTCACTCTTGGGAGTGAAAGGGTAATGTAATATTTAAAACTGCTTTGCAACTGTTTTCATGACAGGATTCCTTAATCCCCTGCGTGTCTCTTGGTTCTCAACAAGCCTATAGTTGGGGTGTTGGTGACTACAACAAGGCAAAATAGCTGATTATTTGTTTACACTGGCTTCTCGGGATTGAGTTCTGCCAATACAGTTGTTATACTGTCAATCAGTTGGATATTTCCCGCAAGATTTGCCTGGTATTACTGATAGGAATAACGAACACAATTTGCACAATACCTGGCATTGTTGGGTCCTTATTTAGTTGGGCTTTCTAACAAAAAACGATCAGGTAACTTAATTTTTGATATCAATGTTTTAGCAGCATTTCCGTCTAGAAAAAAAAACCCCCCCCCAAAAAAAAAAAAAAAACAAAAAAAAAAAAAAAAAGAGAAACCCCCCCCCCCCCCCCCAAAAAAAAAAAAAAAACCCACAAAAAAAAAAAAAAAAAAAAAAAAAAAAAAAAAAAAAAAAAAAGGAGAGAAAAAAAAAAAAAAAGTACGTAGGGGCGTCAATTACGACGACAGGGGACGTCAATCACGCGGCAGTGGCGCGTACAATTATGGCGTAGGGGCGTCAATCGAACCTGCAGGGCTTCAATCACGCGCAGGCGGCGTCAATCACGCGCAGGGGCGTCAATCATCGCGCAGGTGGTCGCCTAATCACGCCGCAGGGGGCGCACAATCACGCGCAGGGGCGTCACTCACGCGCATGGGCGTCAATCACAGCGCAGGGCGTCAATCACGCGCAGGGGCGTCAATCACGCGCAGGGGCGTCAATCACGCGCCAAGAGGCGTCCAATGACCCGCCAGGGCGTCAATCACGCATAGAGGGCGTCAATGGACGCGTAGGGGCCGTCAACTTACGCGCAGGGGCGTCACATAACGCGACAGGGCGTCAATACACAACGCGCTAGGGGCGTCAATATGCGTAGGGGCGCCTAGTTACGCGTAGGGGCGTCAATTACGCGCAGGGGCGTCAATCAACACAAGCGCACCCCCCAGGGGGCGTCAATCACGCGACAGGGGCGTCAATTATGCGTAGGGGCGCCAGTTACGCGTAGAGGGCGTTCACAATTACGCGCCAGGGGCGTCAATGACGCTGCAGCGGGTGTCTAATGACGCGCCGGGGCGTCAATTATGCGTAGAGGGCGCCAGTTTGTAACGCGTAGAAGCGTCAATTACGCGCAGGGGCGTACAATCACGCGCAGGGGCGTCAATCAGCGCGTAGGGGCGTCAATTATGCGGCAGTGGCGTCAATTACGCGTAGGGGCGTCAATCACGGCGCCAATGGCTTTTTCAATTGTGGCGCAATGGGCGTCAATTACGCGTAGGGGCGTCGTTCCAATCACGCGCAGGGGCGTCAATCATGCCGTAGGGGCGTCAATGACGATTAGACCTGTACTAATTTTCCTTTTTTCATTGTCAGCCAAACAAGAGCGCCAATGGGCAAAAAAGTATTCTACATATTCCCGCCGGTGTGTTTGTGGTTGGTCTCGGATCGTTTATCTACTAATTGGAAGTGGCAGAGAACAATTCTTCGGAACACACCTTATGAGGACCTTTTGGTGCCTGTTAACATTGCCAGCGGAACCAAGAAAAGCATGTAATGGCGGACCATCTCTTTCTATAAAAAATCCCAGACAACCATCAACACAAGATCTTTCGCATCCCCTCTGGTGGAGCTGAGTGTTAATGAATGTTAGACAGGAAATCCTTGAACTCTTAAGTCGAAGTGTGTGAAAGCTACTTGCAGGCAGTACTTTCATGTAGTACTGTTTCGTTTATACTAGTGTTACAAGGTGAGTTCTAACTTTTAAGTCTGTGGATGAAAACCCTAGTGTGGTTATCATGCAAATGAAAGCTATTGAGGCAGTACTTTCGTTGTGGTACTGTTTATTTATGCTGTACAATGGTTGTTCCTGACTTTTGAGTCTGTGGATGAAACCATAGTGTGTGACCATTCAAATGAAAGCTATTGAGGCAGTACTTTCATGTACTGTTTATTATGCTGTACAAGGTGGTTCCTAACTTTTGAGTCTTGGATGAAACCCTAGTGTGTGACCATTGAAATGAAAGCTATTGAGCAGTACTTCATGTAATACTGTTTATTAGGCTGTACAAGATGGTTTTCTAAAACGTTTTTTTAGAATGGTTTACTGTTTGGAGAAGTTAATGCTTAAATTATGAAATGGGAATTTTATACCGATGGGGGAGGGATTTATTCCTCAAAGATAATGGGGGAGGCGGGCAAAATATATTGGTGGGTAATAAAATTGGCTCGTGAATTTTTGTATTTTATATAATTAATATTTAATATTTTTTTGGCGAGGTAGAAAACGTTGTGTCATTTTTTTTTTTTGGGCGGGGGGGGGGGCGGGGGGGGAGAGGCGAAAATCAGAGCCTTCAGTCACGCATCCCCAGCCAATGCTATTTTTTCCTCAAAAATTCCCCGGTGGATTTGTGTAGACTTATTTTGTTATCGTATCTTAAATTATAATGACACTGAAAGACCAGAAACAATTTGTATTTTTGTATATCGCTAAATAGTCTATTATAGTAAATAAAAACGGCGCTTGTTCAACCACCGGACTGTATATGTATTCAAGCCTCCCTGCGGCGCTGTAACACCCAGGGGTGGGGGGAGACTCCCATATAAAAGGCGGTCGGGGGTGTGCTCGAGCGAGGGAATTTTTGAAAAAGAACCCTAAAGCAGTCAGTACCAAAAAATTTTTTGTGGGCGTAGGCCCCATTCATTTTCACCCCTAAGAGGGTACCAATTCTAAAAACAACACATTAACAGACAATATAACATTCTTTAATAGTGATAAAGACGATTGCTTCGGAATACGATCTAAAATTTCGTAAACATTTTAAGCAGTTGATTGAACAAAATAGTTCCTGTCATATTTTTTCCGGCCCTTCAGCAACCCTAAAGGTAGCCGCGTTGTAACTCTAAGGGTGGTCAAATTTAGATTTTACACCCTAATTCTCGGTACCAAATCATGAATTTTGACCCCTAAAAGGTACGACGAGCAACCCGCCACTTTTATATCGAATTCCCCCCCCCCCCCCCCCGCCACCCCCCACCCCCCCCCCCCCCCCCCCCCCCCCCCCCCCCCCCCCCCCCCCCCCCCCCGGGCCTGTTAAAGACTGAGTTACACGTAGGACGGACGTAACGTAAACAAAAGAACAATGCCGGTCGACGGCACCGCCTTACCGTATATCACTAAATCATTGTGGAAACACCTTAGTGCTAATGGCCTGCGTCCGCCTCCATATTTCTACAACCAGGCTGTCACATTTTAGCGTTTGTAAGATGGCAACGAAGGCGTGGTTGGTACGTTTCACTGACCCCAGTTCATGACTTTACAATGTAAACTATATGGACGATATTATAACCCAAATAAAGATGTGAATCGATCAAACAAAAAACAGGCGACAATCATCTGATGATTCGCCTTCAAATTGAAACCCTCGTGCACAAAGAAATGACATTCTCTTACGGACAAGCTTCATGATATGCGTTTACAAATATTGTGATTTGTAACAAGGTCATGCAAGAGGGCGAAAAACCCACAACTTCACAAATCTTACGACTATAAAATACAACAAACCTCGACGTTATCTTAGAACTACTA
>MU825591.1:0-18400 GCA_029204205.1 Desmophyllum pertusum | reverse complement strand
TAATGATGATTTGAATCAAATAAGTGACTGGTTTATTGCCAACAAATTGAACCTAAATACTGTAAAAAGTGAATACATGATGATTGCTAGTACGCAGCGTCTTAACAATCCTAACTTGAGGCCAGTCATTCAAATCGGAGACTCCCAACTGAAAAAGAGTCCTCTAACTTAAAATATATTGGGGTTGAAATCAATGACAGGCTCTCCTGGCGTAACCACGTTAGACAAAATATGCCAAGAAAATATCTTCAGGTATTGTAATGATCAAAAGGGTCAGGGACTGTACATCAATATTGATACTCTAAAATACACTCTACAAAATCATTGGTGAAATGTCACTTTGATTACTGCAGCCCTGTGTGGGATAATGTCGGCAAAACTTTATCAGATAAGTTACAAAGACTTCAAAATAGAGCCACCAGGGTAATCACCAAGTCTTCCTATGATGTACGGTCTCACTCTCTCCGTCAACAACTCCACTGGGACAATCTCCAAACTAGACGTACTAAACATATAGCCACTGATGTATAAAGTGCACAATGGGGACTATGTCCAGAGTACCTCACTGACATGTTTACTGAAGTGTTCCCAAACAAACTAGTGCCCTGTCCTAACCGAGAATACATGTATCTCAAAAGAGCTTCAGTTATAATGATGTGCACTTACATATTGAATCATTTATCAACCAACGTCAAGAACACCCCCTTCTTGCACTCCTTTAAAGCTGCCTTGTGTAATTTTAATAGCTAAAACTTTGATTGATGATTTTAATAATAGAATACATGTAAGTAAGTAGGAATATTTTATATTCAATACGGCAGCACACAGGCAGCCAGTGTAACTCACGAAGCAGAGGCGTGATATTGGCATGACTTAGGCCGAGCCAAACAGAGATGCTACTTCGCCAGGAGGATCCTGTAAGGATTCGCCGTCCAAACCTCGGCATGTGAATGAAGTAAAAAGGTTAAAAAAGGCTAAGGACGGACAACTTTCTGACGATAAAAAGTAAAAATTTAATAAAAACGTTTTCGGTCTTAGACCTTCATCAGTTCGTACAAACAGCGTGTGAATTACAGAGTTGATAATTTTCCTTATATAGGATTACATTGTTTACTATTCTAAAATAACTCTTACTGGGTGATTATGTAAACAATTCAAACTTACAGAAAATACAGTGTTAATTATGAAATACAATGTAAATTATGAAGTAACAAATTAAATAAGGCCAGTAATTTTGCCTAGATAAGATTTCGTTAATTAATGCTGTAAATAAACTCCTAAGGGTGTGTAATGACTAAAAGAAAATATAGTTTTCCGTGTTAATTACAAGGTAAAACAGAGTTCTAAAATCTTACGCAACCAAGACACTTTACAATCTGAGGCGTAACAAATTCCATATACCAAGCCCATGAATAAAACGCGGCGAATGAGAAAACATAAACAAAATGCCCTCGCACGGGGTCCTTAAAACGATGATCAAAACAAACGTTAATAAATGGCCCCACCAAAGCCCTTGAATAAATTCTACGCTCACATAAATAACTTAATTGATGGTTTTATTAAAACCAATGTTTATTCCAAACCTACGGACAGCCACTTGTATCTTCCCGCCTTCAAGCGCACACCCCAAACATGTTTTTTAAGGCAATCCCTTATAGAGTAGCCACTAGATTGCGGAGAAATTGCTCGGATGAGAATTTCCTAATTGAGAAGACATCAGAATACAAGGGCTATCTTATTCAGTCAGGGATATCCTACTAAATTAGTTGAAGATCAGTTGCTTAAGGACGGCTGTGTTCTTCTTGGAGAAAGAACCTGAAGGGATCATCAGGAAGCATCGAGTCATCTACCTTCAGTTCCAAAACAAAAAGAAATGGAAACCACCTGCTTTCCAGGTATCCTGAACTTGAACTATTTTTTATCTAACATTAAGCGTGACATTTTAAACCCCAAAACATTAGATTAGCTAAGGATAATCTTTCAAGCGCCTGAGAACGCGCTGCTCTTAGAAAATTGCGCAATTCAACTTTAATCGTCAGAATACAAGATAAGGGTTCCCGTTTTGTCCTCACCAATCCTGCGGATTATGAGGAAAAAATGTTTGGCCAACTTAACAACCAGCTTCACTATAAATCTTTGCAATCGGATCCTACTTCCAAACATTTAGCTTTAGTAGAGCGTTGGTGTTCCAAAATGTTGAGGAAGGGAGAGATTTCACCCCAAGTGGCTGATTGGGTTTATCAATAAGAAAGCCAAACCAGGCGTTGCTTTTGGTAACATCAAAACGCATAAAGCTGGTAATCCCCTTAGGCTTATTACATCTTGTTGTGGCACGGCAATTGAGAACTTGTTCAGCTTTCACTGAGTTTTACTTGCAGCCACTTGCCCGTAAATTACCATCTTTCATTAGGGGACACCACCGATCTACTTAATAGGATAGGAGGATTGGAATAAGAGTGGTCCTTTTCCAGAGGGCACTTTGCTTGTCTCGTGGGATGTACATGTAGTTTCGATGTTTCCAAACATTGACAACAACCTAGGTTTATCTGCAGTTAAGAAGGCCCTTTCTACCAGAGAAAATCAGCTTCCATCCACCAATTGTATTTTAGAAGCAGTTAAGATCTGCCTCAATTGTAAAACCACTCCATTTTCAAGGAAAGTTTTTACCTACAAATTCATGGTACTGCTATGGGTCCCAAAATGCCTGTAGTTATGCTGATTTGGCTATGGGTGAAATCGATTTTTAAAGCTAAATTTTGCGGCCCCATAAAACCCTCATTATGGTGGAGATACCGTGATGATGTATTTGATCTCTGGCGGCAGGGCCTTCCTGCTTTAGAGGCTTTTACTGAATACAATCAACTCCCTTTACCACACAATTAAGTTTGAGTTGGTCTTTTCGGAGAGAGAGCTTCATGTCCTAGATTTAACGTTATACTTAATTGATGGTTTTATTAAAACCAATGTTTATTCCAAACCTACGGACAGCCACTTGTATCTCCCGCCTTCAAGCGCACACCCCAAACATGTTTTTTAAGGCAATCCCTTATGGAGTAGCCCACTAGATTGCGGGAGAAATTGCTCGGATGAGAATTTCCTAATTGAGAAGACATCAGAATACAAGGGCTATCTTATCAGTTCAGGGATATCCTACTAAACTAGTTGAAGATCAGTTTTCTTTAAGGCGTCCACCATTCCCAGAAATGTGACTTGCTTAAACCCCGGACTAGGACAGCTAAGAAACTTTTTCCATTCGTCGTTACATTTAATCGCAATTTACCAGATGTTGGTCACATCATTAAGAAGCATTTGCATTTATTGGAATCTAATCCCAAATTGAAAGAATTTTTTCCTCAAAATTCCATTATACCATCATTCCGCAGGTCCAAAAACTTAAAAGACATCTTAGCACCATCCAGACATAGGACCACTGCAGAGCAGGAGGCCAATACTATCAATACTATAATAGGTTGTTTCAAGTGCAGTAGGGACAGATGCGATCTGTGTAAAAAAAATTTCGTAGAGTCAAAATCTTTTCAAAAGTTATCAAACTGGCAAAAGTTATACAATTCGATCTAAATTGTCTTGTGACTCCAAAAATGTTCATTTATCTAGCCTCTTGCACCAAATGTCATTTAGGATCTACCGCTACAGAATTTAAGGTTAGATTCCGTAATCAATAAATCAGCAAATGACAACCAACAAAAAAACCTGCGAAGTTGCGGTAACATTACAATAAGAGCTTACACGTCTTAAAAGATTTCACATTTCAGTGTATTGACCAAGTAGGAGTCTGCCAGTGACGCTGAGAATTTAGAATAGCCTGCTAATTACCAAGAGGCCTACTGGAGCGCGCAATTATTCTCTTTAGCGGCCCCACGGCTTAAACAAAAGACAAGAATTTCATTCAAAAAATAGAATTAATTACAATTAGCTTTTCCAAGTGTACAAGTTACCGCCATTGCAATCATCTCTTCTTAATTCTTATCATTTTTATTTTAATATTGATAATGAATTTCGTTATATAATTTATTAAACGCAACCAGGTTACCAATTCAATCTGGAGCGTTCAAGGGCTCTGTCCCGGGAATATGTTATTTATGTGAGCGTAGAATTTATTCAAGGGCTTTGGTGGGGCATTTTATTACGTTTGTTTTGATCATCGTTAAGGGCCCCGTGCGAGGCATTTGTTATGTTTTTCTCATTCGCCGCGTTTATTTCATGGGCTTGGTATATGGAATTTGTTACGCTCAGATTGTAAAAGTGTCTTGGTTGCGTAAGATTTTAGAAAACTCTGTTACCTTGTAATTAACACGGAAAAACTATATTTTCTTTTAGTCATTACACACCCTTAGGAGTTTATTTACAGCATTAATTAACGAAATCTTATCTAAGCAAAATTACTGGCCTTATTTTGTTACTTCATAATTTTACACTGTATTTCATAAATAACACTGTATTTCTGTAAGTTTTGAATTGTTACGTAATCAACCCTGTAAGAGTTATTTTAGAATAGTAAACAATGTAATCCTATATAAGGAAAATTATCAACTCTGTAATTCACACGCTGTTTGTACGAACTGATGAAGGTCTAAGGACCGAAACGTTTATTAAATTTTTACTTTTTATCGTCAGAAGTTGTCCGTCCTTAGCCTTTTTTAACCTTTTTACTTCATTCACATGCCGAGGTTTGGGACTGCGAATCCTTACAGGATCCTCCTGGCGAAGTAGCATCTCTGTTGGCTCGAGTGGCACCGTCAAACTTCTATTTTATATTGTCCCATTTTGCTCTCGTCCGCCTGTGAATCGTCCGTTTTGGTTGATCCAGAGATGTCACTCCAAAATTCTACGGTCAAGTATACAGCACATCTATGGAACAAGCTAACCAGGTACCAACACCATTGTAAACTTTATGCAAACTTGCCTTGCCCGTAATGTAATTCCTAAAGGCTTCAACTTGAATTTTCATCTGTCTCTTAACGTGGGATGATTCCTAACTTGAAACACTTTTTTGTACACCACTCGCTACACAAAACTTCAAGAGAACTTTGTAATGCGGTACTTACCACTTCCCAGGATAAAGTTAAACAGCTGCAGGGAGAACTTCAACTTTGCAGAGAACAGTTATTTTCAAACCTTAATCATGCTTCAGCATTGGATATTTGGAACAGACTTAAACATGATAATTTTGTCTTACATTGTGGACTTGAGAGAACGTGAAAGGATCAAAATGCTGAAAACAATTCCACTTAGCAACTTGGATTCACAAAACAACACTAATTTTGCTACGAGTAATACTACCAAGAGTGGCAGGCGCTTTCACAAGTTTAACAGGCTCTTGAGGAAACGACGTAAGTTCCACCGGAAACGTATGGCATCCAAACCAAATAGTACCGAACAGCTACAGCATTTGGATCCATCAATCTTTCTGATTCCACTATTAACCAAGATCAGATTAGTTCTGCTCAGGAAGGGGCCAGCGTTCTGCCCAGTACCTAAAGACATTAATTGGCAACAAGTCCATGATGACTTCGAGAAATTTGAAAGCCCGCTTAAGGACGGCTGTGTTCTTCTTGGAGAAAGAACCTGAAGATCCATCAGGAAGCATCGAGTCAATCTACCTTCAGTTCCAAAACAAAAGAAATGGGAAACCACCTGCTTCCAGTTATCCTGAACTTGAAACTATTTTTATCTAACATTAAGCGTGACATTTTAAACCCCCAAAACATTAGATTAGCTAAGGATAATCTTTCAAGCGGGAGAAACGCGCTGCTCTTAGAAAATTGCGCAATTCAAATTTGGTCGTCAGAATACAAGATAAGGGTTCCCGTTTTGTCCTCACCAATCCTGCGGATTATGAGGAAAAAATGTTTGGCCAACTTAAACAACCAGCTTCACTATAAATCTTTGCAATCGGATCCTACTTCCAAAACATTTAGCTTTAGTAGAGCGTTGGTGTTCCAAATGGTTGAGGAAGCGGAGAGATTTCACCCCAAGTGGCTGATTGGGTTATCAATAAGAAAGCCAAACCAGGCGTTGCTTTTGGTAACATCCAAAACGCATAAAGCTGGTAATCCCCTTCAGGGCTTATTACATCTTGTTGTGGCACGGCAATTGAGAACTTGTCAGCTTTCACTGAGTTTTACTTGCAGCCCACTTGCCCGTAAAATTACCATCTTTCATTAGGGACACCACCGATCTACTCAATAGGATAGAGGATTTGAATAAGAGTGGTCCTTTTCCAGAGGGCACTTTGCTTGTCTCGTGGGATGTAGTTTCGATGTTTCCAAACATTGACAACAACCTAGGTTTATCTGCAGTTAAGAAGGCCCTTTCTACCAGAGAAAATCAGCTTCCATCCACCAATTGTAATTTTAGAAGCAGTTAAGATCTGCCTCAATTGTAACCACTCCGTTTTCAAGGAAAGTTTTTACCTACAAATTCATGGCACTGCTATGGGTCCCAAAAATGCCTGTAGTTATGCTGATTTGGCTATGGGTGAAATCGATTTTAAAGCTAAATTTTGCGGCCCCATAAAACCCTCATTATGGTGGAGATACCGTGATGATGTATTTGATCTCTGGCGGCAGGGCCTTCCTGCTTTAGAGGCTTTTACTGAATACATCAACTCCCTTTACCACACAATTAAGTTTGAGTTGGTCTTTTCGGAGAGAGAGCTTCATGTCCTAGATTTAACGTTATACTTAATTGCTGGTTTTATTAAAACCAATGTTTATTCCAAACCTACGGGACAGCCACTTGTATCTCCCGCCTTCAAGCACACACCCCAAACATGTTTTTAAGGCAATCCCTTATGGAGTAGCCACTAGATTGCGGAGAAATTGCTCGGATGAGAATTTCCTAATTGAGAAGACATCAGAATACAAGGGCTAATCTTATCAGTCAGGGATAATCCTACTAAACTAGTTGAAGATCAGTTTCTTAAGGCGTCCCACCATTCCTAGAAATGACTTGCTTAAACCCCGGACTAGGACAGCTAAGAAACTTTTTCCATTCGTCGTTACATTTAATCGCAATTTACCAGATGTTGGTCACATCATTAAGAAGCATTTGCATTTATTGGAATCTAATCCCAAATTGAAAGAATTTTTTCCTCAAAATTCCATTATACCATCATTCCGCAGGTCCAAAAACTTAAAAGACATCTTAGCACCATCCAGACATAGGGACCACTGCAGAGCAGGAGGCCAATACTATCAATACTATAATAGGTTGTTTCAAGTGCAGTAGGGGACAGATGCGATCTGTGTAAAAAAAAATTTCGTAGAGTCAAAATCTTTTCAAAGTTATCAAACTGGCAAAAGTTATACAATTCGATCTAAATTGTCTTGTGACTCCAAAAATGTCATTTATCTAGCCTCTTGCACCAAATGTCATTTAGGATCTACCGCTACAGAATTTAAGGTTAGATTCCGTAATCATAAATCAGCAATGACAACCAACAAAAAAAACCTGCGAAGTTGCGGTACATTACAATAAGAGCTTACACGTCTTAAAAGATTTCACATTTCAGTGTATTGACCAAGTAGAGTCTGCCCAGTGACGGCTGAGAATTTAGATAGCCTGCTAATTACCAAAGAGGCCTACTGGAGCGCGCAATTATTCTCTTTAGCGCCCACGGCTTAAACAAAAGACAAGAATTTCATTCAAAAAATAGAATTAATTACAATTAGCTTTTCCAAGTGTACAAGTTACCGCATTGCAATCATCTCTTCTTGATTCTTATTATTTTTATTTTAATATTGATAATGGAATTTCGTTATATAATTTATTAAAACGCAACCAGGTTAACCAATTCAATCTGGAGCGTTCAAGGGCTCTGTCCCGGGAATATGTTATTTATGTGAGCGTTAGAATTTATTCAAGGGCTTTGGTGGGGCATTTATTACGTTTGTTTTGATCATCGTTTAAGGACCCCGTGCGAGGGCATTTGTTATGTTTTCTCATTCGCCGCATTTATTCATGGCTTGGTATATGGAATTTGTTACACTCAGATTGTAAAGTGTCTTGGTTGCGTATGATTTTAGAACTCTGTTACCTTGTAATTAACACGGAAAACTATATTTTCTTTTAGTCATTTACACACCCTTAGGAGTTTATTTAACAGCATTAATTAACGAAATCTTAATCTAAGCAAATTACTGGCCTTATTTGTTACTTCATAATTTAGACTGTATTTCATAATTAACACTGTATTTCTGTAAGTTTTGAATTGTTACGTAATCACCCTGTAAGAGTTATTTTAGAATAGTAAACAATGTAAATCCTATATAAGCCAAAGTTATCAACTCTGTTAATTCACACGCTGTTTGTACGAACTGATGAAGGTCTAAGACCGAAACGTTTTATTAAATTTTTACTTTTTATCGTCAGAAGTTGTCCGTCCTTAACCTTTTTTAACCTTTTTATATATATATACACAGGCATTTTCACCGAGGCAGACACAGAAACAGCAATAGAACGAGGAATGATAATCGCAATACAGTCATCAACCTGTCAGACCGGGTATTATCTGAACAAGAGATCAGTATCCTAAGCAAAGGGCTCAAGTTTGTACCCACACCGACAAGTGTCAACAGAAAACGGAACTTATTGCCAGACGTAAAGAAATGGGGTCGTCGAATGCGTCTAAAAGAATTTTTCTGGGACGAGAACCGAAACAGCCAACAAACAGAGCAAACCAGCCAACAAAACAGAGAAGACAAGTAGTTACAAGAAGCCATTTACATGGACCCCAAGCATTGGCAGGGATCCATGTCTAGACTGCTACATCACTGCTGTGGAAAGGGCTACAATGGAAGGAACACCCAACAACAAACAACTCCGTTCCAACGTAACAAGAGAAGAGGGTAATGCAATCAACACCATTGAAACATGACAAAAAACATTGTTATTTTCCAGGCTGACAAAGGAGCTGCTGTTGTGGTTCAAAATCGTAGGGATTACTTGAATGAGGCCTACAAAAACAACTAAACGGGAAAGACCCAGAATGATGATGACGTTTACCGTCATGTCCCCAGTGATCCGACTAGCAATTTCGTACTCAGAGTAAAGGAAGTAGTACAAGATTCCCTAGCCAAAGGTGTGATCGACCAGGGACACCGCCAACTTCCTAGTACCCGGAAATGCCCGACCAGGTAACATCTACTTTGTACCAAAGATCCACAAGCCACAACGTCCACCTCTGCACGGCCTATCTGTAACACCATAAATTCAGCCACCACCAATATCTCCACATGGGTTGACGACCAACTTCAACCACTAGTCCAAAAGCTGCCATCATACTTGAAAGATAACAATGATTTTCTAAGAAAACTCATGGAAATCAACAACAACCAGGTACTGCCCCCTGATACACTATTGGTCACCTGGGATGTCAGGTCTTTGTACACCAACATCCCACACGATAGTGGGATGAAAGCATGTGAGCACTACATGCGTCTTAACAACTATGACGAGAACAAAGTAGAAACCATCTTAAAGTTCACAGAACTAGTACTCACGTGCAACAATCTTACATTCCAAGGAAATCACTATGTACAACAGACAGGAACAGCCTATGGGCACAAAGATGGCTCCAACATATGCCAATCTATTCATGGGACACTTAGAAGAACAACTATTAGAACATACCGTACTTAAGCCACTCGTTTGGTTCAGATTCATTGATGATATATTTTTCCTTTGGCCCTTTGGTAGAGTTAAACTTATGCAGTTCTTTGATGAGTGCAACAATTTTGATCCGCACATCAAAATTTGAGCAGACAATATCGTCTAACACCAATTGCGTTCCTTGACATACAAGTGATTTTAGAACATGATATAATAAATACCGATCTCTATACCAAACCGACAGACACCCATCAATATCTTAAACTGGACCAGTTGCCATCCGCGCCATACCAAGACTGCCCATACCATACAGCTTGGCTCTGAGACTTCGCCGTATCTGCTCTAACAACAAGTTCTTTGAAAAGAGAGCACGCGAACTGCATAATGTCCTACTTGACCGGGGTACAAGAAACAAATTGATCAAAGAATCAATCATGAAAAGCGAGGAAAACAACAAGAAACGAGGCACTAATTACATACGTTGAACAAATTAGGCAACGATAGGGTGCCCCTTGTCGTCACGTACAACCCAGCTCTACCAAAACTCCACAACATTGTTAAAGAAAACCAGCAAATCCTACATACATCACCTAGATGCAGGGATGTTTTTCGAGAACCAACGCTGATTGCTTACCGTAAAAGGAAGAAAACCTCTCACAGATGCTAACAAGCAAACGATTACCGCTGTCCAACACTGGTGTTAATCCAACAAACAATCCACCATCCCAGCTGGGCAGTACCACTTATACACCCGACCCTACGCAGACCAAATGCAAGATTTTGTGGTCGCTCCTTTCAAAGCCAACAAGAACCTAAAGATTCACTTCACACATAAGCACAAGCAACGCCGAGATAATGATAAACACACAACCCGTGGTACTATCCTTGTAGAACTGACACAAGGTGCGCTTGCCTGGTGAAAGAATCACACTGCGGAACAATTCCACCTGCCAAACAACAAATGTAGTATATCTGGTCAATTGCATGAAATATCACGACCAATACGTGGGTGAGACATGCAACTGTATTCGAACACGAGCAAACCAACATCGCTCGGACATAACCACTGGTAACAAGAACATCCCCACAGTTCGTCACTTCAGGAAATGTGAACCAGATAACTTTAAATTGACTATCATTGAAAGGGTTAGAGGTCACGATATGCATACAAGAAGAGCCAGAGAGTCATACTGGATAAAGCGGTTGAAGCCCGCGATGAACAATTTAAATTAATCTAATTTAATTTAATTTGACCATTTACTGTCGCTATACATACGCGCGTGAGTTTGTCAGTGATGCGCGCGCGAGTTTGCCATTGATGCGTGCGCAAGTTTGTCCTTGATGCGCGCAAGTTTGTTATTAGCACGTCATTTAAACTTGTGGCACGTGCTGTATTATTTTCGTTGACACGAATTTTGAATTATGTAAGACCAGTTTGCTGTACTTGACGCTCTTGAAGAAGGCCGCGTAACGGCCGAAACGTTGAGAATTAAAAGCTAAACATCTAAACTGGAGTTGGAGATTTGGACCTTTACAGTTCAAGCATTTACTTACAACCGCATTCAAGTTTCCATGATCGCTCAAGTGATCCTCCAGTTGAAGACAAGAAGATGAGCATTGTTTGAGAGACTTCTCACAAGTTTACGTTTATATATATATATATATATATATATATATATATATATATATATATATATATATATATATATATATATATATATATAATATATATATATATAAAAAGGTTTAAAAAAGGCTAAGGACGGACAACTTCTGACGATAAAAAGTAAAAATTTAATGAAAACGTTTCGGTCTTAGACCTTCATCAGTTCGTACAAACACGCTGTTTGTACGAACTGATGAAGGTCTAAGACCGAAACGTTTTCATTAAATTTTTACTTTTTATCGTCAGAAGTTGTCCGTCCTTAGCCTTTTTTAAACCTTTTTACTTCATTCACATGCCCGAGGTTTGGACTGCGAATCCTTACAGGATCCTCCTGGCGAAGTAACATCTCTGTTGGCTCGAGTGGCACCGTCAAACTTCTATATATATATATATATATATATATATATATATATATATATATATATATATATATATATATATATATATATATATATATATATATATATATATATATATATATATATATAACGTAAACTTATGAGAAGTCTCTCAAACAATGCTCATCTTCTTGTCTTCAACTGGAGGATCACTTGAGCGATCATGGAAACTTGAATGCGGTTGCGGTTGCGACGGCCGAAACGTTGAGAATTAAAAGCTAAACATCTAAACTGGAGTTGGAGATTTGACCTTTACAGTTCAAGCATTTATATATATTTATATATATATATATATATATATATATATATATAATATATATATATATATATATATATATATAATATATATATATATATATATATATATATTATATATATATATATATATATATATATATATATATATATATATATATATATATATATATATATATATATATAAACTGCGGAAATGAAATGAAATGAACAAATGATCATTGCAGTTGTGAATGCAATTTAAGCAATTGCAATTTTTAAGCCAGAAAAAATTCTGGCTTCAATGGGATTTGAACCCATGACCTCCGTGTTACTAGTGTGTTGCTCTACCAACTGAGCTATGAAGCACACGTTTTGGCAAAAAAATTGCAATTGCTTAAATTACTTTCACAACTGCGATGATCATTATTTTGTTCATTTCATTTCATTTCCGCAGTTCATATATATATGATTTCATTCATATATTCATCATCACATTATTCATTCATATCACGGGTATATAAACTCACAATTGGCCTGCTCCCAACGTGTGGCTTCCTAGCTCAGTTGGTAGAGCAACGCCACTAGTAACGCGGAGGTCATGGGTTCAAATCCCGTTGAAGCCAGAATTTTTTTCTGGCTTAAAAATTGCATTCACAACTGCGATGATCATTTGTTCATTTCATAAGAACCATTACTTGTGACTTGACTCATTGTGCTGGATCATTTGACCAGCAGAAGTATAATTTGTTATTTTGCAGGTTGTGATGGCAGTGGCTAGAGTTTATCATCATTTGGCACCCACAAATGAAGTTGGCATTGTAGCACGTTCCTTGGTTAGACTCCTTAGAAGCCACAGGTTGGATTAGTAACCATTATAAAATAAACAAGATGACTGTGCATGCTGTGATTGGTTAAAGCATAGCCATTTATGAGCTTGGAACTGAAATGATTAATAAAAGTACAATGTATTATTCTCACGCGCATACTTAATTTAGCGAAAATGATAGAGCCATATTCGCGAGGATTAATTTTCACGATTTCAACGGAAAATGGACTCAAAGTGTATTAAATTTTGCCAAAAATATCACCAAATTTTAATAGTAATTTTTAAAAATCCCTCATAATTGTTAATCAACAGTTAAAGCATTCAATTGATGAATAGAAGGAAAATCAGTACTGTGAATGGCAATTTTGACGACTGCACCAGTTACATTTGCAGGAATTGCAAGTAAATGATGAATCAGAGGAGGAATGTGGAAATTACGAACAGAATTGTGGCAATTTGTACCCTTTACATTTTTACCAAATTACAGTGTCAATTTTCTTTGTGTACTAGGGTATTAAATTTCACGTTTTTAATTTTCGCGGCACCTTTATTTCGCGAGTATTTAATTTCGCGAATTTTTTCCAATCACGAAAATCATGAAAATTAGTACTCGTGAAAATTAGTACGCTCTTTTTGGTTCCAAAATAAACATGATCAAATATGAATTTGCAAAATTTGGACTGTTGATGCATTTTTCCTCATAGAGAGGTGCAAACTATTGTCCTCAGTAACATAGCCACAATGTCTTCTACAAGAAAGGTAAGAGTGCCACTCTTTCAAAACTTTTATATATTTATTGCATATTGACTGTACGAAAGTAGTTAGTAGGAATATCTTGGTTTGAAGAGAGGTTGAGAGCAAGCTTTTAGCCAGACAGGCAACTGGGTGTCCTGTGGACACCCAATCCTGGGAGAAAATGATGAAAAATGCGTCAAGGCTGTAACAAATTTATGGGGGGACATGACTCCAGGAAGCCCACTTTTCCAATTCTGGCTAAAAAGCCTGGTCAAGAGCCAAAGATGTTCCTGTCTCAGTCGCTAATTAACCCATTGACTACCGTAAAACTCCATGTATAAGCCGCACCTTTTTACCAAAAATTTGGATTCAAAATCGGGGGTGCGGCTTATCTACAGCACCATCTGCGATTGTGATTCTCAGCGGCCTAATTAATATTCATAAAAATATCTTAAGATGTTACTGAATAAACATATAACAAACTGAAAGTATGTTGTTGTTAATCATTGCATTTATGACCGGTAGTTTCTCAAGGAGCTGTTTGTGTCAAAAACTTTCATCGGCAAATCTTGTTCCTCAGTAGTTCTTTCGTGGTTCTTTCAAGTTGCGTGGTAAAATGGCCGAGCAGGCCGACCATTTCAATGTTTTTTACTTCTTTCACGGCATTTTTATCCACTGGATTTTTGAATTATCGTCCTGCTTCAAGTTTTCTGCTATTGAAAGTTCCCAGACATCTCAAAAGATCCTCGCACCACTGAATACACGAATGCAAACTCTTACGATCCACGATGTGGTGCCCAGACTTCTCTCTACTTGTAAAAGCTTGGTTACCAAGCTATCGCTTCGTACATTTCATTTGAACGTGTTTTGAAGCAACAATTAAACAATGCAGAAAAAATCAAAAACAAAAGAGCATTTAAGTTCAAGACATGGCGATCTTGAGCGCACAAGGTATGACAAGTAAGATTTGACCGTATAAAGAGTTAATAAATGTGAAAGTTTGTCATTTAGTGTTCTGAAACTGTACTTGTTTGTTTACTAAACACAACTTGTCTCATCTTTTTAAGCGGCCGATGCATCATGGGCATCGAGCCGCTTCAAGAAATGCACTTTTTTTTTCATGTTGCTAGCCTTAGTCCCCTTCACGGTTGACATGATGTTATCGCATCTCGATCTAAAATTAGCCAGTAGAGAATTTCTCTTCCACATTCTTTCTGTAGTGTCGTGTAAGTGCGTAGATGTATTTAGTTTATTACAGTAATCGCATTGGAAAAGCAAAGACAAATGTCCCACAGCAGCGAACAGCAGTGTTGTTGCAAAATGTGCTAAATTTTGTTGTGTGACCTTTTCTCGTTATTCGATCCCACGGTTGACATGACGCAATCTCTGGTCATGTAAAGATGATGCAATAGAGGTATTGTGCTATGAGCATGAAGCAATCCGCATTGGGATTTCTCTTCCTGATCGCAGTTACGATACCCCGTGGTATATGTTTTTGTAAACGTGATTAGTGTCCTTGGATTAGTGGTATTAAGATAAATTAAGGTATGTTTTCAAATGACTATTTGTCATTATTTGATGGCATTTAGATATATATTTTCAGTTTCTACACAGTAATCTTAAAGTTAACCTATGAAGTCTGGAATAAGCTTATTAATCGTTTGTCGTGAAAGGTTTTAACATTCACACTCTTCCTACAAGAGATGAATAATTCAAATACTTTCTGTCTAGAAATCAAAATGTGTGCATAAGAAAAGTGATTATTTTTAATACTAATCTGTGAAGCTGAGCATCTTAAAGTTAACCTATGAAGTCAGGAATAAGCTTATTAATCGTCTTTTCCTACAAGAGATGAATAATTCAAATACTTGCGGTGGAGAAATCAAAAATATGTGCATAAGAACAGTGATTCTTTTTAATACTAATCTGTGAAGCTGATCATGTATGTGCTGATGCAGAGTTTCAGAATGTAGTTGGATAACAAACAAAAAGTCATCTTTCTTACTTCAGCAGAAATGAAACTTGATGACTTGAAATGACCACAGGGAGCAGAGGGAGTCCGAATTGCGTTACTGCGTTTATTCGATCTTGTTATTGTTTTCTCTTTGTCGTCCCCAGCGCGGTACTTAATGATCGAATAATGTAGTAAGCGCAATACACTCTACTGCCTGTGGAAAATATGGAAAATGTTTACATACGGTAGTCTTCCTGATCTCAGTCTTTACATATGGTGGAAACGAATTCAAAAAGCACCACACACGACATAAAAACTTTGTTGAAATCATAGAAATCAAGATTACTCTTTTAATCAGTAGTAGTGGACGCAAGTCATCTTGAAAATGGACCCTACTTAAACACAGGATTATCTGTCTTGTGATCTTTCCTTGAAAGCTTCTTGAGCTTGTCACAAAGTTCCCTTTTGTTGTTTGAAGTCGGAAGTGAGCTATCAAAATAATCATTGATATAAAACACAACTGTTTATCAACTGCCACGGTATCTTGAGTTGTATTTTAACTAATCAAATTCATTGGTTTTGTTCATTTATTAAGCAGGGCCCGATGCCCTATATGGGCAATCGAGCCGCTTCAAGAAATGGACGGGTTTTTTTCATGTCCGCTAGCCCTACCTCATTTAAACGAACGATAAAACTCGGTCCCAAAAAACATAACAGTTTTTTCTTACACAATTCAGCACAGCACTATATGTCATTTCACAATTTAATTTTCACAGTTTGAGCGAAAACACATCTGTGCCCATTAGTTGATTATGATTGCTAATTGACATTAGCTAAAGTTTTCTAGAACACAGTTAAACTTGACTCTAAGCTCAAAACTTACGCTAGCCAAATATTGCACTTCACCCAGTCACATTTTTCGTCACGCAGGTTCGAAGTTGACTCTTAGATTTGGCGGGACTTGGAACCTCAGAGTAAACTGACCGAGGGGGTGGAGAGGGTGCATTGTTCTTTCTCCCCTCACAGGTGAAATTGGCCCGGGGTGGGTTCTCCCCAAAAAATTTGGGTGGGGCTGTGACGCTGGGACTATAACAAACCCTAATTTTGGCTGAACCTGTTCCAGACTCCTAAGGGCCTGTTTACATGGAGGGAAGGGTGACCCGGGTTCCCGGGTCACCCTCCCCTCCATGTAAACCAGGCCCTAATGTTGAAAAAAAGATATCCCTAATTCCGGACGATATCTTAACAATTTTCTTTCTAACCAACGCCAAAGGCTTAAACTACTAAGCAGCACTGCGAGTTGTAGTTTGTAAAGCTTTGTTAAACACTCTTTACGCGTTCTTTTCATACTGACTACTTCATCTACCCTATGCCAGTAGTATCAATTACCGATCTTCATGCCAACTCCTGGGAAACTGATACCCTCAGGATACCGCAAAATATGCCTTTGTTGGTATAACCTGTTCCAGACCAAAATGCTCAAAAACCATACCCCTGACTGTCCAGCCTGCCACGTTCCTATATAGCGAATAATAAGGGAGTGCCCCCCCCCCCCCCCCCCCCCCCCCCCCCCCCCCCCCCCCCCCCCCCCCCGGGAAATCGGCCCGCTTTGTAATCCCTTCAGGGGTTCTTGTTTTTCCCAAAATTGAGCTTTTCAAATTGGGGGGGTCGGCTTTATCTACGGGTGCGGCTTATATATGGAGTTTTACGGTACTGGGCTTTTTCCAAAAAACGCCTAATCTAGACATCACAACAGATGCCTAGTTCTGGCCATTATCTTCAACAGTTTAATGTCAAACACTGTCTAAAACTATAGTTTAAAACACGGCCAAAACTAACATCCCCTTATACTGTACGTAGCAAGCAACAAATTCAATATTTCTCCTTGGGCATGCGCAGAAATCAAAATTTCAGTTTGAAAAAAACACCACCTGACTTTAGGCTTTCCTTTTCCTTTTTTTTGCCGTTTTTGCTCTCCTTTTTCTCTTATATTTTTTAATTTTGTGGTGTTTGTTGGCCTTTCAGTTAGCCTTTGTTCGTGTTGAAAAAGTTTTAACCTAAACATTGGGAAAAGGGAATTTTTTTGACAGTGTCAATGGTAGTGAAGGTCGCGTTTTTGGTTGATTTGGCAGGAAAAAAATACAAGTTGTTTTGTGTGTATCTCTGGTCCAATGTAACGTTTCGTGCTCGTTTAGGCATCCTTTGTTAGACATTTTCCAACTCTATCCGCTGATTATCAAAGACATCCTCTGGCGTGAAAAGTGATGACTTCAACAAGTGGTACAAAGTCTGTGGGTCTCCTCTTGGCCGGTTATGGCCGGTTTAGTAGTCAAAGTGTTAAAGTGCCTATAACCCTTGCTCAGACTATATTTTCCCCGAAAGTAATGCCCTTATGGAACATTATTTTGCCAAAAAAACTTCCAAGTTTTGAATTGCCATTTTTTTACAGCTATTCAAAGTTACCGGAAAAAAATCATCATGTGTGCTTCCTGTGTCATAATAATCGAGCCGAGAAAAGCAGTCTGGGGACGAGTGTTTATAACAAATAATAATAAAATTATAATAAATAATAGAAACACATTTATGACGTAGCCTCCGCGACACGCTTCTGACGGTCTTCACAAACTTCATTGCTTTTCTACTCTCATAAAATCATAAAAAAATGGCCAGATTCGATATGCACGGTATGCAGGTGTTCAAACACAAATAGCATAGAAAAGGGAATATCTCTTCAACAAAGTGATCGTTCTTCCGTAGGCGACGTCACAAAACAGCTCGGCCCCAGGCCTCACCGCGCGAGGCAGACTTTCAGCGCTGAGGCGCGGGTTTAAATGCTTCTAAAATAATGAAGGAAAAAAGCGAATTGGATTTTTTCTTTTGAATAGTAATATCTTTCAACCTTCCTAGTTTAAGAAATATATATAGCTAGCGAAGGGTTATAGGCACTTTAA
>MU825590.1:0-18464 GCA_029204205.1 Desmophyllum pertusum | reverse complement strand
CCCCCCCCCCCCCTCCCCTTTCCGATAATAAGCCCCCCCACCCCAGACTTTATATTTAGATTTAGCTCCTACAGAAATATTATAATCTTCTTCCGAAAATAACCCCATATTGTAGAACTTAATAATATTTAATTTGTATTTTTTGTTGTTACAGAATGCTCTTGACTTGTGTCATCCATTAAATGAGTGTAGAACTTGGTTTTTTCTTGTATGCAAATAAACATTTTTAGATGCACAATCCCTTCTATTAATAAGTCCCCCTCCTTCCCTCCCCAAGGTAATGCGTCCTCCCCAAAAAATAAGCCCACAAAAAAGTCCAGGGCACAGGGCGTATATTCAGAATTTTTAAGGTATTCTATAAACACTTGTTGTTGTTTCATGTCATAGTGATTTCAAGAAGCAAATGGAAGCTAATACTGTACTTTTGAAAACAAAGTTACCAAATAAAATGTGCATGATTGTATACAATGAGAAAGAGATCATAATAAATTAAATAAATTATTCTGTCAGTGACACAAAGCTAATCGGAAATAAAAAATTCTGAGTTCCCCCAACAGGAGTTGAACCTATGACCTTCTGCACACTGGTTGGACACTCAAAACCACTAATAACCCTTGCAATAGGCCAGAAGTTTGTCACATTTGAACCTAAATCCTGGGCAGTTGTGGAGAGGTGGCCGCTGTAGTGAGGTGGCGGTTAGTGGAGGTTCAACTGTACTTACATGGCCTGAGTTCCTTACGAGTCTCCTGTAGCTCAGTGGTAAAGCATCTGAGCAGTGTGCAGGTCATAGGTTCAACTCCTGTTGTGAGAACTCAGAATTCTTTTTTCTGAGTAGCTTGTGTCACTGGCTGAATAATATCTCTCTCATACCTCTGCCATCCTGAATTCGAAGTTTTAAACGCAGCTTTGCCTGCTCCAAGTGAAACTACATAATACACAAAGCAGAAAATAAACAAAAATCAATTTTTCATCAGATGGTTTAATTGATTGAAACTTAAGTTTAACAAATAATTTTTTTTTTAAATATGACAGTGTGTAACAGCAAATATTATAAAATGCATGTTATGGAATCAGTAAACAACACTGTTGTGTTTACCATACCAAAATTAAACAACCTATTGTTTTGATTAATTTATTCCAGTTCTAGAATGTACATGGAATATCATTAGCATTCCATTTTAATTCTGCCACCATTAGCTATATAGCAGAATATGCAGAATTTATTCTGCAACAAACAATCTTGCAGAACTTAATGGTCCACATGTAGACTGTTTTTTGCCGATTGGAAAAAAACCCCACACAAGATGGCTACCCAGACATTGATAAAAGAAGAAAGCTGAGGATATACAATTGTTGTCAAAATTCCCTGGGGCACTGAACAAAAATACCACCCATGCAGACGGTGGCAATGTTGTTTGAAATGAGAAGTCAGTATTTAATTTTTCGAATCCCCCTACTCACCAAAACAATGTTGAAAATAATATGATCGCAAGATTGGAAGGATAAAATTCAACATTGCATTTGGGGTGGGGAGGGGGAGGTGAAGGTGAAGACAAAGACCATTTGTCGGTGAAAAGGTGAAGGGTCCCAAGCCTTATGATGACGATTGTAGCTAGATAGGGAAAGAGAGCTTTTGATAGCTGATCTCCCTACTTGTAAAGAAAAACAAGTTACTAACTAAAGGTGCTTCAAAAGTGACAGCTATACATTAAGTCCAAGAAATTTCTTGGAATTGACAAGTTTGAGAAATCATTGCATCCCATACAGTGTGTTTATAAAAAAAAATGATACTAAATTATTTGCAGTGGGTTAATGTATTTCTTCAGAGTATTCCAAAATATTGAAAAAATTTATATTCTGGAATATATACATGTACTGTAAGGTCTAACAAACACATTCAATCTTCTGTAGTAATTAAATATCAAGAGGTTACCTGATCCTCTTGTTCTTCCCATTCTTTGAAAGAATCTGCTTCTTTTTCTCTTTGAAGGGTTTCCTAAAAATATGAACCAGAACAAAGAATCTCAGCAGGACAAAGTTGCATTAACCAGCAGTCATTCATTCCTGCACCCACACCCGATTGCAACACTACTCTTCCCAGTAGACCGCGACACCCACAACTTTTTTTGTCGTCTACGGCCATTTGAAATTTGAACTTGAGGCAACTGATCACGTGATAGCCGTTTTGTTGACCATGCGATCGGTAAAGTTGAACTTGTGATGATCGAATTTCAACTCGCATTCACCTGATTCACATCCATTCACGCATAAAAAATCGCTTTTCATGTCTGAAACTTGCTGACAGGGTGAAACTTGATGATTTTTATCCAAGAAAAACACTATCTGGGCATATCCAAGGCAATATTTATTTCTTAACGGACGGACGGACGGAACGGAATAGAGTGGTAGTTAAGAAGGTCCCCCCTTAAAATATTATTGGAATATTGAGGCAAACACGTGCACCATACTCCGACAAAGTACGCTCAAATTCAATGGGGCTTATTATAACAATAAAGATCGAGATAAAGACAACTAAGGGAGCATCTCCAAATATCGGAAGGCAGAATTGCCGATGCTTCGGAAATGATATCGGAATATTTGTGAGATAATGCCGATTAAAAATCGGATGTTTCTTTGGCGATATCGGAAATTGAAGTGACCGACTTCCAATAGTCTTCCGATACTATCAGAAACATTCCGATCCGATGCATTAAAATGGAAAGCTGACACCTTGTTTTAAACTGCATCTACCACAACTGATAAGAGACAGGAAACAAATGATCTCACGAAAGCAACCTTTCTCTGAATTTGTGCCCAGCGATTGACGTAAGTACTGTACATAAAAAGAAATTCAACTTTAATAATACCTTATCGCTTCATGCATCTGCTTTCAACCTTTGCTTGAATGTGCTTCCGTGAAATACAAGAAAGAGTTCAAAGTACAAATGTTATATTTCATGCCGTTGAAATTGACGTGAGTGAATCATTCCGATGGTGGGAAATTCTTATTCATGGTGAAACATAAAAGTAACGCGTAGGATTTGCTATCAACGCCATCATGCTATTTGTGTGTTCAATGTTGCGTGACAATAGGAAAAGGGATTTCGTGGAAATTCAGCTAATCATTTCGTTCGCGATTTTCATTCATTTATTTTATTTATTTATTTATTTACACTTACCATATAATTTTCAAATGGTCAGTGCTTAATTAAAAGAAATTAAAACTACTACGTGTTGTCTTGAATCAGGGTAAAGTGTAATTCAATCACAAGACTCACACAGAGTTTGATTTTCACCGGATTCGCACGGCATGCAAATGAAAGTCGTGAGAGCGGCTAAAATCGAGCTATAAAATGAAAGACACACACTTATAATTTCTAATAGTCCAAGCTAAGGGTTCAATCCGATGTTTTGCCGAACAAAATAGCACTAACAAGCCGTGAACGCTTGTTTCAATGTCTATACCAATCAGAGGCGAGATGAAACCGCAAGAATAAACAACAAAGCCGCTGTCGGTTGCATCATACACGAAACTCTGAAAAGAGAAAGTGATGTAAGTAATATACAAAAGTTACAATTCTTGGACCAAAATAAGCTTTGCTCTGCTGAAAAAATCCCAATGGAAACGCCATGAAAAAATAAAAGGTAAACATTCAGTGTCTTGTAACGATCGAGACATCGCAAAAATAAACATTTGGCGCCGCAGTACTGGCCTATCATCTCCTTAATCAAAAATTGAACATGCAGACTTACAATTTATTGTATTAAAATGTGTTGCTGTGCTGTAGAACTTGATGAAGATCGTAGTGTTTTGTGGCCGCTTAATTTCAGTAACAACTAACGAAGAATGAAACGTTCAAAGATCGCCATGGTCCTCCATCGGCAAAACCGACGTAATCAATTTCATCCACCTGTGAGTCCGCAAAATTTATGTCTGATATAAATGAAAAAGATAGTTACGGTATTTTCTTGCCTAAGAAGGGCCATGTAAACTTAACACAAGTAATTGTTGTGTATAGATTGTAGGGCTATGTAGAATGTCGAAGTGGAGACATGGACTTTAATTAATATAAAAAAAAACAGTTCGCGTTCTGTACTTCTGCTAACCAAAGATATAATTTGTTGCACGGTTGACAAATATTTCTGTCAATCACTGGAACATCACGTTCTTTCAATTATCCGATTGACCGATTTGAACGTTCCGATTGATTCTCCGATTTGATTGGAATTCAGAAACTTGACATCGGGTCATTCTTGAGTTGCACGCTTAAGGATATCGGGAATCGGAACAAGCCGATATTGACATCGGAAGCCAAAACTTCCCGATATCAATTTGGAGATGCTCCCTAAGACAGTTTGAGAGGGCCCATAACTAAAAATCAGCCAAGCTTTCTCTGGAATGGGGGAGTATCGACCCTCTGTCTTTTCTGTATGGACCTCACTGTGTTCAATCTGTACTTTCAAGACCTAGGGCCGATATTCTCCCTCCCTAATTGTATATGATTGTCCCTACCCTTTCCTCTTCTCTTGTTTGTTTTTCATGTTCTCTTTCCTGGGAGAGTTAATAAAAACAGAAACCGTAAACGTGCAGATCCATGTGTACATAACAGTAGTCCTGACTACCCTGCTTCAAACATGGAAGCTGCACAATCCTGGACAGAAGATTTTAGAATATTCTTGAAAATCTATTGGCACATTATGAAGACATTCCTGGGCAATATTTTGCAAATATTTGGCTACCTCCCCAATCCCCCCATATGCGACTTGATTGACAACCGTTACAACTTTTAAAGTCTGATGTGCAAGGTATAAAGTCAGCTCCTTCAATTACATGTACATGTCTTCTATGAATACTTACAAACCCTTCGTTTTTTTCACTTTTTCCAATTCTCTCTGCAAAACAGAATGGAGTTGACACAGTGTAAACATCATCACATAAAAATATTTTTTTTTACCAACTACACTGTATGTCTTTTTTAACTTCGGCAAATAAAATAATTTGTTATAAACCTTTCCTCCTTTGGCAGAGGATTTCAAACTTTTTTCCAAATTTGAATATACAGAGCACTTGTGCAAAAAGCAGTAACTAAGGAATATTTTGATTTTGAACCTTAGAACTATTAAAAGGGTTTACAGTAGGATTTATTTATTTATTTATTTACACAATTCGCCAATGGCAGGTAAATAGACAATAGGATATTACGTCCCTTGCTAGGGCCTATCTACCCAGCCCAGCCCCAGTAACAGGATTGTCCCCTGTTCTACATAAAATAAGGAAGTTTCTTTTTTTCTTCTTCATTCAATAACTTTTCTCCTTCCTTTTGATTTGTTAAGAGAAGCTGCAAGTAACTCTCCAGAAATTATGCTCTGCTAATGTGCACTGTCCACTTTTGCGATAAAATGTGCACACACTGACCACTGACAAATCACGACATTTTGCTTAACCCTTACTTTTGCTTCATGTTGTCTCAATTTTTCTCTTCTCCTCATTTCTTCTTCTTTTAAATGCTGTTCTCCATCCTTTTCTCTCTTCTGTGAGAAAATGTAATAAAATAGACACTGACTATATATTGACAACATTTTTTCCTTGGTCTCTCTTCTAGAACCAAGTGTGAAGTGATCACCACAAAGTTGCATTTTCATGGTCTACATACAAGTATACTCTCATTGACCAAAGCTCGACCAGTCGGTATACAAGAATTATGTCAGTTAATAATTGTAAAAAATAAATTGTATACAGAGATAAACCTTTGTCAAAATGACTTTGACTTGGAAACATCCCAGATAAATGAAATAAGCCCAACCAAACTTGTACCAAACATCACATTACTGTACGTTTTCATCTAACTTGCAGTCATAAGTTATGGAGTGCATACTAAAATACAAGTCGACAGTAAAACCTTGCCTTAACCACCTCATTATTACGATCACTAGACAGTCTTTTCACTTGAAGAAAGCTTAGTCAGTCATGTTGTTATATACAAACCCTTTTAAAATGGCCACTGTGTTTGGTACAACCACATTTTGGTGGCCCAGAAAATTATGGGGTTCCATGGTACTTCATTCAACAAATGAATGAATTAAAATTATTTATTTACCCTCAGGTTGATGAGGCTGGTTAGGCCTCTAACAATATAAATGCTAATTTTTACCGATGAGGGCAATTTGCAAATTCTGAAAACACAAGACAGTGATCTTCAGAGTAATTTTGCCACGGGCAAAACCAAATTAACGAAAAATGTCCTCTGTCTTAACCAATCACAATTCAGTAATTTTGCCCTCTGTTATTAAACGTGATTAAAAGCCCTACATTGTAACTAATGCTTAACAGCTAAAACTGTTTTTATTTTCAAGAGAGTAGGATATACACTGTACTGTAAAACAGGACATTCCCTTGAAAGGGGGTCTATACAGTCTGACATGCCTTTCTACAACTAGATATTATACAATCACATTATACAGTAGGCTTGTAAAAAGTTGATTTCTCACAATAGTCTCACCTTGTGCCACACAAAGCTTTCAAGCAAATGAGCATCACCAAACGGATTATCAGAATTTGTGTATTCCTGAGAATACAAACAATACAATAAAAAAGCTCAGAAAAAAATAAAATGGGTATAAAATCATTGACCAATTACCATCATCTAGCAATGACAAGTGATGTGTATTGAATGAAATCATACAACTGCAGATAGAGTGTAAAGCAGGGCTGCAAATAACAGTCGGTCATCGGACAATGGCCGACCAAAATTTGCCAATGTTCGATGAAATCCCCCTGTGGGTCGGGACACAATGTCCGGACAATAATTTTGTTTCGCCTTCCGACACAAATGCTAACGCGTTATACCGCATTTTGTTCTACACGCAAACTATAGTTTACTCTGTATTGACAATTGATGCGTTAGATTACATGTAGCAGGTTCACTTATCAAGCAGTACTGTATGATGGCCGACCTCATTTTTTGTTTTGTCCGACCAAAATGGTGACTTTGTTGGACCACATGTCCTGTCAAGAAAAACAAATTTATTTGCAGCCCTGGTAAAGTATAAAGAATGATTCATACCGTAAAAGCTCTATTTAGCCCCCCTCTCTATTAAGCCCCCCCCCCCCCCCCCACATCTAATAAGCCCCCCCTTTGGAAGTCAGATTTTGTAAGAAGCCCCCCCTCCTTCCGTCAGGCAGATGTAAATGACTTTTTCAGCAATATTTTCTGGCGTTTCAGTCACTTTGTAGTGAAACATGGTCTTTAATATATTTCCAGAACTATCGTCGAGATAGGGTATAAATGACGTTTCCTTTGTAAAACGGTCATACATAAACCCATTTCTTGTTTTGTTTTAGTTAGTGGTGTAATAGTAAAGTTTGAAAAATTAATGTGAATTTTCTTGAACATTTATGATTTGAAATAAGCCCCCCCCTCTCTATTAAGCCCCCTCTCTATTAAGCCCCCCCCCCCCCCCCCCCCTTCTTGAGGCCTGAAATTAAATAAGCCCCCTGGGGGCTTAATAGAGCTTTTACGGTAACTTACTGCAAGTTGATATCAGGAGTGTTAGTGTCTTCACAGTTAGAGTAAAGTATATTTTTACAAGTAGAGAGTCAGACAAAAATAAAACATCATAGATCTATAAAAAAATAAGAGAATATTTCTGATCACCGATGTACTCTTTAGTCGCCCTTTAGTCATTTAATATGTCTCACCAGATATTCATCATCCCATCCCATTTCTTTCCTTTTCTTTCTCTCCTTTGCTTCCTGTAAGGACAAAACAGTATATTATTTAACCCTGAAGACTTGATTGATTATAATTTGTACAATTTGGGCCCAAGAAATAATAAATTTTTGGTTAAAAAGGTTAATTTCTCACACACAGCTGCAGGGCTGCAAATAACAGTCGGTCTATCGGACAATGGCCGGCCAAAATTTGCCAATGTCCGATGAAATCCCAACTGTGGTCGGACATAATGTCCGGACAACTTTTTTTTTAAAATGAATAAAATGCTCTCAAGACAAAATACTCAGAAAAAAATTCTGAGCTCCCAACGGGAATCAAACCCATGACCTTCCAAGTGCCGGTTGGGCGCTCTAACCACTGAGCTATGGAGGACCCATGGTGAGCAAGGCCATACAACTAGGTTCATACATGTATGTGACAATATATGCAGAATGCATTATAAGACATTTTGTTCTACAGTACCGGTCAAATGTAAGTTGACAGTCTCGACTCGACTCGAAACTCGATCCTCGATCCTCGAAGTTTTTCGAGAATCGAGTATCGAGTTTCGAGTTTCGAGTTTCGAGTATCGAGTTTCGAGTTTCGAGTATCGCGTTTCGAGTTTTCGAGTCACTCGAATAATTTTTTCGAGAATCTCGAATACGTAGTTCGAGGAAAACGATTTTATTTATTGAATACAGAACAATAACAATAAACAATAGCGATTTCGCGCGGCTTGTTTTTTATTCATGCAAGTGTACATGCATGTATTTCGCTCTCTTGTCCAAATTGTTTTGGCTGAGAGTTAAAACTCAAACGACACAAGTCGACTTGAATCACAACCATACAAATGTATGTAGAAACATTCGCAGCAAGAAAATAATTAGCCGCAGCGAGCGGCTATTTTTTAATCCGCCGCCGGGTTGTCGCGTACGCCGTCCGGTTGTTGTGAAATACACAAACGCGTAAAAACTGAAATATTTTCAATTGAAGCCTCAAAATAACAAGAACGAAAACTGCATTACATGTAGATTTACAAACAAGGCAAAAGGAATGAAGGTAACTTACATGTAATTGTAGTTTTTACGTCTCCGAGATCCTCAGCAACGGCCTGATACCATTTATAGAAGAAACCTTCCCCGACGGTCATCGCTTTCAACAAGATAACGATCCGAACCATACCAGCCGTCTTGCCAGGCAGCTTCATGGAAGACAAACGGCATCAACTGGTGGAAAACCCCTCCCGAGTCCACCAGATCTCAAACCCGATAGAAATGCCTTTGGCACGAGCTAAAAGCATTTCCTTCGAAACCTAGTCAAGCCAAGAACCAAGGAAGAGCTGATCGACGGGATAGTGAAGTTTTGGGGACGAGAGAATGGATGCGGAGAAAGTGTACGAGGTAACATCGGCCCACTTGCACAAAGTGTTGCCAATAGTTGTCGCGCGGTCAGGGGAAAAGCTTCCGGAAATTAAAAATCCTGTAGGTCGTACTCGTGAGTACGACGTTGCACTCTGCAGGTAAAAACAAAAAAAAACGGCTCCTTTAGGAGCCACCACTTGTAATAAAAGTTTATGACCAACATTGTAGGACAATCCCATGAACCCCAATTCCCAAACAACTGTCCACGAAAGAAAAAAACTAATTTGGTATTATAGCCTTTTATAATTCATTCATACAGTACATGCATTCACCATCAAAAAGTGAGCCTGTGATATTACTTGTCGTTTTCCTCGCCTATCGTTCAAAAAGCACTTCGTGTAACACTTCTCGATTATAAAAATAGAAAACTTCAAAACTTTTATGAAATCTAATGATACATCCAAAGAATTACAAAGTTCTTACAGTAAACGTTTGGTTCGCTACAAGGCTGAACTCTGCGAATTCTCTGAAGCGCGGTCCAATTTATAATCTCTCCGAGAGAAGCTTAGGAAAAAGCCAAAGCGCTGCTGAAAGCCGCGCCGCGTGGCTGTTCGATGATGGACGCTATCACGAGTTGAAATCATGTCTACGATCGAAAACAGTAAAACGTTTGGTTCGCTACAAGCTGAAACTCCGCGAATTCTCCGAAGCGTGGTCCGATTTATAATCTCTCCAAAGAGAAGCTTAGGAAAAGCCCAAAGCGGCTGCTGAAGCCGCGTCGCTGTTCGATGATGGACGCTATCACGAGTTGAATCATGTCTTACGGTCGAAACGTAAGTTTCCATGGACATGAAGTGAAGTCTTTTTCCTCGATTAGTGTTACATTGTACGAAAAACAAGTAATCGAACGATTAGTTCTTTGTTTTCTCGACTCGAAAACTCAAAAGCACTCAACTCGAAACTCGAAACTCGAAGCTCGATCCTCGATTCTCGAAAACTCGATGCGCGCGGACTCGAGACTCGATACTCGAAGTTTTCGAGGATCGAGGATCGAGGATCGAGGATCGAGTTTCGAGTGACTGTCAACTTACATTTGACCGGTACTGTAAACGCAAACTAGTTTACTCTGCATTGCAGCCTTCTCAAAAACCAGTAGGCTGTAGGTTTCTCTGATACAATGACCACCTCTTTCCAGTCAGAATATGAAAATTCAATGTAGCAGTGCTCGAAATTAAAAAAAAATCCAAGTTGTCCTTATGCCAAATGCCGGACAACCAAACCCTGACTTTGGTTTGCCCTGATGACTGCTTGGTTGTCCTTAAAATATTATCTGACCTATTGCCTAATTATGAGTTTTGACTCAATTCTCTGAAGTGCAATTAATTCAAATAATAAATTTACAATGTTTCACACAAAGTTAGTATATACGTAACTACTTGTTTACTTTATTTAGTGTCAAGGTTCAATACTTATAACATGTCTGAGTCCAGGGGCTCAAAAATTACTAGTCGCCAAATGCAAATTTTTAGTTGCCAGATTGTAAAATCAAATAGAACCTAGTTTAATTTAAAAAAGTGTTTTACAATCATTATGGTTGCGAAAATAAAAACAAAACAAAATATTTTTTGCAAAACAAGCTTTAAAAACAAACAAATATTACATATTAAGACTTTACAGCCCACTAACTCTGCAGCTAACGTGAGCCAAAAACACGATCGCAAGTAAACCAGAGACACAACCCATCAGCATACATGATGTACTCAAGATTTTTACTAAGCTTGCAATGCATTATAGGGCGATTTGAACCCAGAAAACTGTGAATGCCACTTGCGTGAGCTACTTGCGTGTATAAAACTTTGATTCAGTTGATTTTAAAAATCTCGGTTGCTTCCATTTATTACAGCTGTACCTGAAGATTACCCCTATATGAGCTATTTTCCTGTTGTCAAATTAATAACTTCTTTTCGTTATTCTGTTGGACATCACAGAAACGTAAAGTACTTCGATCGATTTATACTTTGGTTGTCCAGAGGTTTTTTTCTCGGACAACGATTTTTTTACTGAAACGACGATTTTTTTACTGAAAAAAATGGTTGCCCGAAAACACTTTTTAGTCGTCTCGGACGACCGCTAATTTCGAGCACTGAATGTAGTAAGATTACGCTTACTCTATTGAAGGGATGTCACATCATAATAAACACACTTCTATAAAATTTGGCAAAGAAGGTCTGTCTCCAGCTATTGAATTCATTTACAATATTTTCAAACTACATGTAAGGCTGATAAGTACCTTTTTTGAAAGTCTCCTTGCTCGTTTCTCCTCAGGTGTCCTCTAACGCTTTCAACATTTCTTTTTCCTTCCTATAAATGCAAGATCAATATACATGTACAAACTTCCTTTCCTTCTCCAGTAGGACCCTTCCACATTTTTTTTTTCAACTTTTGATATTGGCCAGTTAATAGCAAAAATCTATCGACAGTGCTGGAAAGAGGCATCTTGAAATTAGTACATTTGCCAAATTTTAGATTCATATCTTGTAAAGACGTTTGTATGCTGGGGGTACAAACCCTCCCCCCCAGCATACATGTACAAACGTCTGTAAAATTTACTGACTTTGTAGTACCATGTTTTTGCTATTTTGCAAGATATCACTCTCAAACTTGGCCATTTGACTAACTTCAAGTTCCAGTAGTGCCAACAGATTTTTGCTAACTGGACAATCTCAAAAGTTGAAAAAACAGTGGAAGGGTCTATTCATCTCTATCTTGTGATGATTGATGTTGATGGCAATTCCGTATTTTTTGACAAGTTTAAGCCCATTGCCATGTCTCTCAAATTTGGGGTCTCGGCTTATAGTCGAGTTCAGCTTATAGCCGAATAAATACGGTAGTTATTTTAATGAATTGATGACCAATAATAAATTGGTGCACAGGTAAAGAGTGACCAATGGACGATAGATACATACATACACAATGAAAGAAAATGTGAAAAAGTTTTGCTTAGCATTCACAGGACACCCATGAGATCACAGCAAACCCACCAGATTATCTTGAATAAAGTACATGTATGTAAATACTAGTAAGCTTTCTCTTTCATCAAACGCAACTACAAAAAAATGTGAGCTTACATGAACATGGATGTACCCTATCCTTCAAAGCTGCACAACATTGAATATATGAAGACGGGGCTTGGGGATTTGATCAACTCAGAGAATCATCCTTAGATACATTAAGGATACTTCCACCCTTTGCGGGTGTCCTTCGGAAAAAAAATCCGTACACGCGCCAGTTTCAAGAGAACGTTACCAAACTATATGTCAATAGAAAGCTTAATAACTGTAGTTTTCGATAAAAATATAATTTAAGCGACTTTTTTCTTTACGAAGTGTCAGGAGCCGGTAGAACCCCAAACGTCCGAGTGTTGTGCGATTGAATTTATCGGGTATCGAATGCCGCCGCATTAGCGAAATACCTGTTACAGTGTTATTCACAAGGCATCAATCAACAAAACCTTGTCAGGCTTTTTAGAAATTCTGATTAGTTATTTAGATATCCGTGTCCAAAGTTGGAGTGGCCTAAAAAATATACGAGATGCGTTGCGTAAATGGTCGCCACGGGAAAAAATATTTGAAATATTAACATTTCCTGACACGGTTTTGTTCGTCATTATCCGTATAATGTTTTGGCCAAATTTGACGAAAATCCGTTAAAATCTACATACCCTATAAATTCGGTCAAAGTCGATATATTCTTCCCAAAATCAAATGCGAGATTTCAGCTCATAAAGATTCGTAAACAAACCACGTCTCCACAGGAGATTATATCGCCTCATGACACCGCGAGCCAATCAAGAAAACAGGATCCCGTGGCGTCAACTACAATGGAACAGAATTTCCCGGGAAAAGTATCGCAATGCCGTCACGTTTGCTTTCTCGCTGCGGCACGTTCAAGTGAAAGATCGATCTGCGAAATGGGGAAGGTAAAAAACCACTGGGAAAAATGCGGCAAGAACAGTCAGAAGAAAGACGAATCGACCGGCGAATCTGCCGAAGTTAATGTCGACAATGCTCCAGTATTTGGTGCTTCGCTCGCTTCTGATCTTCTTCTTCATCGGATACTGCTTATATGTCCGATTCCAACATATACTCTTTGGAACTTGTGCTTTCGATAGCTTTTATTTTTAAGCTAGTCGCTCCTGAAGGCCGCTCCGATAATTTTTCATTCGATGTCAAGCTTGGACAGCTTGAAGGATCTTGGCCGAACCAAGATCCTTTGTCGCTTTCCGCTAGCTCTTGTTTACTTTCTTCAGCGAAAGCTTTTTCAGCTTTCTTCTTCGGTCCTGTTTTTTTCTTGACTTTTACCCAAGGACTTCTTTCGTTTTTAGACTTTTTCATCGCATGTAAATATTCCCAGCGCGGGACAACTAATTCCACGTGAAAATTCAAAATGCGAGTGAAATACGAGTTCCGACGTGAAGCCCCTTTGCCGCGAAAGTTACCCAGGGGAGTCCACGCATTTGAGAGATTATGACACCTTTGTGAATTATTAATTTTTATTTGAAAATACCTTTTCCGAAATAACTCGCGCGCTTTTCAAGATTTTTAAAAAACAATTTCTGTAAATGTTAGGAAAAATACTTAACTTCAATCTAGTCAAATAAAAATAAAATTGATTTTTTTTCACTCTCAAAGGGTGGAAGTATCCTTAATTTTGAAGTACGTAGTATCACAAAATGCCATTTCCTGCAAACTGTCTCAACTACATGTACTTTTATTGGGCTGAAAACACTCAGAAAAAGTCCCCTAGCTAATTTCAAGGCATTCACATCTCCCTGTCACTAATATACCTGAGTACCCCCCCCCCCCCCCCCCCCCCCCCCCCCCCCTCCCTGGCAAAGGCATCCAATCAGAACCAACCTCGTTCCCAGGGTCTCTCATCTTCCCGCCCCCTGGAGCGAGAGAAGAGAGACCCTGGTCTGGTCTGGTCACGTGTCTAATTGACATTTTCAAACCCAGGGAGGGCTCCTATAATTACGAATCTTTGTCACGCTTTCTTTTGTCGACAACAAAAGCGAGGCCAAGAAGCTATTAAAACGGCCAATGTTCACACTGTCAGGCAAGCAATGTTTTTTACACAGCAGTCTTCAGTTCGCTGTTTGCAGCAGTTACTCCAATGTTTAGAGGCAATTTACTGTGGCCGAGATGTCTATGGAAAATCGATGAATTTCCAGCGCGCTAGCGCTGCTCCACGGCAGGCAAGGTCTCAAAAGGTCAATGTCGTATCGGAGTCAATTGTCAAAGCGTCATCATTATATATAATTACACTGACGTCTGAACATTTCCACAAAGAGGAAAGAAAAATATTAAGACACCATGGGCTTAATTCAAGTTTAATAAACCAAGCTTATATTTTGCGAGTCGCTGACTCTTAGTCTAAGCGCTGTAAAATCTAATACATCACGTACACATCTCATAAATGTAAAACAAAGTGAATGCACGTTGCATATCGAGTTTTCCTGTTTTTAAAAGATATATCCTAAAAGGGTAACGGTAAGGCGAGTGCAATTAAAACAAACAGAAACAAGCAACAGTACGTAATTTACCTGGAGTTGGGTTGAATTTTCTTGTCGATCGCGGAGACTTGCTCTGGTCGGTGATCATTTTGTCACCTTTTATCATTTTCGCAACGCCGCCGGTAGCGACGAAATACACGAGACCGTCAAATAACCAGAATAAAGAATCAAGCAAAACATCGCCGCCGAATAAATAAAACCTATAAAGATATTCTTTATCCTTTCCTGTCCTGGATTCGAAACATTAACCCGCTTTAGACCCCGGGCTTTCGACTCCTTCGTCTTCGCAGATCTTGATCAAATGTGCGTTGTACAACAGTGTACAGATGGCGATCTTTCGATACATCTAAGACCATCTAAGAACCCTAGCTTTCCTTGATCGCGGTCTTGAAGGCTACACAATTCTTTAATCGTCCATTAATCGTCTTTTTTGGCGTCTCGGAACGGCAAAAATGTTTACCACGAAAGCACGTCCACATGCGATTATCACCCCTAGGCAAAGTGGAGACAAATTTCACACTCATCTGCCCCTCCCACTAATCTTTTATTTGCTACATCCCAGATTCTGGGACACACGTGACCAGACCAGACCAGGGTCTCTCTTCTCTCGCTCCAGGGGGCGGGAAGATGAGAGACCCTGGGAACGAGGTTGAATCAGAACGTGCATAAATTACAACAAATAGAAAATGGCGGACGGATGAGATGATGGATACTATGATACAAAATGGTTCAACACTATTATCACAAGAAAGTCTTACAGTTAAAGAAAATGAATAATATCTCCTATTTTAATTAATAAAATAACGACAGTCGCGGGAAAGATACAAGTTTCCATGATCCAAAATAAGAAATCGCTGAAGGCCTGCATGACATGCATGTAAGCTTACTGAAAATATGCATGACTTGTACCGAATGCAGCAAAACCAAATGCTACCCGCTATCAAACATATAATAACTGAACGTGGAATGCACTTGAGAAACCACATCACTTACTTTTTCTTTCCTTTGTCGTCTTCTCTGTCAGGAATCTTTTTTTTTCTCCATTGTTGGTTTTGTTCGTGAACGGTCCACAGGCGAAGATGGACAATCTCGATGTTTACGTCGCGGAGAGCGCGGTGAAGGAGACCGACTTCTGCGTTTTCGACTTGGAGAATGAGACCTACTTCTACTTCGACGCCTGGTGATTCCTTCTGTCGCTTCCAGGCATCATTATATCGTACTCTAGCTAGAGAAGATAACAGGTCAATGATGATCCCTGCAGTTCTTCCATCATTGACTCGAACGTATTTCGTGAGTCAAGGTACATTAGTACAGCGGTGTTACCAAATAATGCATGCGAGTTTTCTTCAAAATGGGCGGCCGCCGTGAGAGTTTTGAGGTCAAGAAATATCTTCTTTTCAGGTATTTTGCTTCTCGTTTTGGAAGGTTATTGTTATTGTTTACATTTATATTATAGAGTTAGAGGGCCGTGCGGGAAAATCTTTAAGCAACGAAAACCGAGCGAAAGTCTGACAAATGACATTCTATGTAGCTGCAACCGAGAGCTAAAGGTTTTCCCGCGCGGTCATGTTTATTTCACTCGCACAAAAAAAATTAATGTTTATCGAGAGCACACGATTTCTGCCATAGTTTTATTGTGATGGAAAATTTTAATTAAGATATAGGAGAGGCCATTACACAACAGTGTTTTGGGAAACAAGCAGAGTTCACGACGTATTTTTGCAGGGCTAAAATAAAACCGAGCACAAACTCACTAAAATTATAATAATAAGTTTTTGCCCCTTTGACAGCCATTTTTCTTCTCTCGTACTTTGCATGTAATTTTCGCGTTATGCGATTTGGAAATACAAATTCTCATGTTAATTGATATGAAAAATACATTATTACATATTACGTGTGGAATATCGGTGTGATAAAGCCGTGAATAAAATCCATACCATCAGTGAAGTGATACGATATCACTTTCACCGGTTGTACAGCCGAAGATCATTCGAAGCCTTCTGAAGACTGTCGAACAATCACCCGAGCTATTCCGAGATTGCAGAAACTTAACCGAAGATTTCCGAAGATTTCCGAAAGATCACCGAAGATCACCAAACACTTCCAAAGATTTCAGAAGATCACCCGAAGATCATCCGAGGTATTCCGAAGATTGCCGAAGCTTGGACCGAAGGCTTCTAAAGATGACAGAGGATCAGCTAAAGAATTTTTCACGTTATCACAAAGGTTGCATGATAGCAGGAATGATTAAAATCAAATTATACTTTAGTTGTGCTTTACTAAAGCTTTACAGCTAAACTGTAAAGCGCAGTTAATGGAGCGAGACGCTCATAGGGCCATGTTGGGTTGGTATTGTTTAATGTATAATCTCATGTAATGCGAACGTGATGTGAATGTACCATTATGCCGTTTGTCTGGAATGTACAAGGGGAGTACAATGGTGATTCACCTAGACATGTTGCAACACTGTCTAGTACATTTATATCACTCATTCTGTATGGCTGGATTATAGATATTCCCATTCATGTCTCGTTGAGCGCTACATGAGTTCCTTAGTTTACTATGGTACGTAATTCGCCATTGGCCTAGATCAAGACATCCGTCTGGCTATAAAGCTCTAGTTAAAGTCCAAAGTCTCATTCGCTAGCCGTATTGCTTACTGAAAGGACTTATTTCAGTGTTCTAAATTGTAATTCGTAATGGCTCGTCCACGGGGCGTTCCTAAAGAATTCAAAGAACAACGTGATCGCTAGCGTCTTTGCGTCGGCTATATACCCAGTTGGCATTGTTAAATTAAAACAGTTGACGCAAAACCAGCACATCCTTCGCCGAGTTACTGAATTTATCTCCGTGCTACATGCTGCGTATATGTTACCCTGGGCCCAGAGGTTTTCTTTCTTTTCTTTTAATCTTGAGCCGCGAAGCGGCGAAAACAAGCCGCAAAGCGGCGGAAGCGAGTCGATCAAGTTCAGAAAGAAGAAAGAAAACCTCTGGGACCAGGGTACGTATATGTAGGAAGCGTCGGAACAATCAAGGCGAACGAACACATTATTTGCCTCGACTCGCGGCAGGATCTTTTTCCCGTAACTCCTTCAACAAGATCGCTTTTGTTGCCATATCCCTTCACACAGTATCGAACGATCGATCAGAAAGGTAGCTGAAGTCAAGTATTCTCGTCCGGAGATGGGAAAACTTTGTTTCGAGCTGGAACATGGCGCTCTGCAGTGGTCAAATCTAAGGTCAAATCAAGGGAACTTTGCTTTTACGGAGGCCTCGGTCACGCGGTCACGGACTCCGCTTGATTCATACGGTGCAAGATATATCTCCAGGAATCTCTACGGATCACCCTTCATGCTCTTCCCAAGAGGATTGCTCAAGCGAAACGTTTCAGGTTTGTATAAAATTTCAATCGCTTATGCGTGTCATATTCTGTGTTTTAAAAACCCCTGTTTCGCCGCTATATTTTATTTTCTATACCAATATTCTACAGTACACTAAATGTGCCACTACATGTAGTAGCATTTTGTTGCAGTATTTACCACTGGCCGTTCGAGCCCATGTATTCCGCAATAGTCTTCGAAATAATTTCGCGATATTCCTCAGTTTCTCGGTTCGTCAAGTTTATTTCAGTGCTTTTCTCACCACTTGGAGCGGGTCATGCAGGTAAAGGATCCCCCCATAGTAATGTCTCTATGTTGCACTACTTTTTTGTTTGTTTTTGTTTCCCATCGAACTGTACAGATCAGGTTTGTGCCTCCCCATTTATCATTTACACTAAGCTGTCCATCGACATATTTTCCGTCGTTTTACTTCTCCAAT
>MU825589.1:0-18600 GCA_029204205.1 Desmophyllum pertusum | reverse complement strand
CTGGGAAGGTTCTTATTATAATTATATATTGCTTTTATAATTATCACATTTTCTGTGATGACTGCGATGCAAGTTACATAGGTGAGACGGAGAGAACAATGAGAACCAGATTTATGGAGCACAAGAGGAGAAGCTCAGTTAATTATGAAGTGTCTAAACATATCCACCAAGATCACAAAGACCACACAGTTACCTTGGATGAGACTAAGATCCTGTCGGTTGACCACAGATGGTTTGAAAGAGGTGTAAAAGAGGCCATCTACTTCCGAACCAACAAACCTTCCCTCAATGCAGACGGAGGAAGATACAAACTACCGCCCTTTTGGAACAATATGTTGGAGAGCCGAATTCAACGGAGAACTGGGACCTAGTCTCACTCCCGTGCACGCGTTCAATGTCCAAGTGAACAAGTCCACAGACGTGGATGAAAGCTTTTGGATTTATTTCAAATATTTTTCCTGAGTCACAAAGCTCAACTCTTATCAATTTATATTATACCAGGAAAGATGAGTCTGCATCATAATCCAGCATATGTCTGGCCTGGTGCATGTCATAGCATATACCAAGCTACCCACTGCTTCACGGTATCGCCTGGGATCAACAGGCCGCGGTTTCGCTACCAAACTCAAGCTTCTTCTCAGAAGGTGTAGGCTTTGGCTTACAATCAAATCTCTCAAGCACCCTACTGATGTACCTCTTCTGGTTCATTTTTACAAAGCCATCTCCTTGCTCAAACTGAATACCCAAGACGTATGAAAGTCTACCCATATCTTTCATATGAAACCTCTCCTTCAGCATCCCTTTAGCTTCAGACATTAGCACCATGTCGCTTGCTGCTATAATTATATAAAAAAGCATATAGAAAAGCATAGCAACACGTCCACTTCCAACATGTTTGGTGTACACACTGTTGTCAACAGGGCTCTGAACAAAATCTTTCTCCAGCAAGAAACGGTGTAGTAGATGGTTCCAATTTCTACCCGACTGCTTCAATCCATACAGAGTTTTGTTCAACTTATACACAAGGTTCCTTTCACTCCCTGAGGGAACTTCAAAGCCTTCAGCTTGATCCATATAGATCTCACAATCAATAGGGGCATTGAGATATGCAGTCTTCGCATCAATCTGGTGCAAAATAAAATCTTGTTGTGCTGTTATTTGCATTAGCACACGCACGGATGTGAGATTAGCTGTTGGTGCAAAGGTCTTCTGATAATCAACACCTCTCACTTGACTGTAGCCCTTAGCAACATACTTTGCCTTGAAAGTTTTAGCACCAGTGGAACTTTCTTTGATAGTGTACACCCATCGAGCCCCCACTGAATTTTTGCCCTCTGGCAGAGTAGACAAAGTAAATGTGTTATTCTCAGTTAGAGAATTCATCTCTTCCTTCATCACTGACTCCCAATTTCTAGACTCAGGCGATTCTATAGCCTCTTGGGAAGTTTAAAGTAAAATATTTCAACACTCTCCTGTAACAGTAATCTACACTTGTTAGTACCTGATCACCCTCCTCCGTGTCTGTGACATAATCTCTTAGGTAGGCTGGGGGGTTCTCTCCCTCTTAGAACGTCTCACACTTTCATCGGTAGACTGGGAAGTAGGACTGGTTTCATTCTCAGCCCCAGGTTCTTCAGCACGTTCATCCGGACCCTTTCCGGACCTGTCGACATCAGATACACTACAAATATCAGGGTTAGTATTGTGTCGTGATGGCATGAAATCATCATCACCCAACGGACTTTCTGTTTGGGTCTGTTGTTCCACCCTTTTTCCTAAGGAACTTCACCACCCTGTACTTCATAATCTTTCCCGTCTCTGGGATATACACCAGATAGACAGGACTCCATACCCAAGACCCAAGGAAAATCCCTTTTCTGCACCTGGAATCCAACTTCTTCTTATTCTGCTTATATGCATAGCATTCAGATCCACAAACTCTAATGTTTGACAATTATTGCCAGTGATAGTGAAGTACGCTGTTTGCTTTAAGCGGTTGTTAAAGCACCGATTGCGTATGTACGCAGCTGCCATTACTGCGTAATGCCAAAACTCCTTGCCTAGATTGGCCGGCAGGAGTAAGCACCTTCCCATCTCAAACAAGGTTCTCCAGTGTCGCTCTGCCATCCCATTTTGGTGGGGAGAATGGGTTGCATACGTTTCATGCTTTATCTTATTTTTCTTCAGCAGAAACTTAAACTCCTGAGAAATAAATTCACCACCGTTATCCGATATAATACATTTGACCTCGCCGTGTGGTGATGTGTCTGCCAAAAACGTATCTGTTGCAGCTATGGTGTCACTCTTACTTTTCAGAAAATATACAAAAATTGCTCCTGAATAGTCATCCGTAAAAGCTATGGAATATCTGAAACCCTCTCTAGAGGCTGGATCGATAGGTCCAGCTAGATCAATGTGAACTAATTCTAATGGTGCAGTAGCGCGCGCATCAGGATTTCTATTCCTACTTTGGTTCATCTTTCCTTCAATACAAACGTTACAATCCCGGGGCTCACTGGAACTACTACCGCCTACTTCCATACCTTCCACTACACCTTTTAGTTTCAAGTACAGTGTCCTAGTATTTCATGCCAACCCTGCAGATCACATGTATAGTTAACAGAGTGAGAGTCATTCTTCTCGAAGGTGCTGAGATAGTACAGTCTACGTACAATGCTTCTCGATGTTAAACTTGGACCCGTCCTTGTAAACTAATTCAGCAGAGTCTTGATTGAAAGTCACTGTTGCACCTCTTTCAGTCGCAGCTTGCAGAATCGCAGCTCGCAGAATATGTTCTGAGGGTATGCAGGAATGTATAACGCATGCTTCAGTGTCGCATTGACAGGCATTCCAGTGGTATTCATGATGGTTATCTCAACATCTTCCCTCTTGAGTGCCACGTTGTTAGATCGTGTCCCATCTGCTAGCTCGATGTAGTGCTTGTCTGGTGTGAACTTGTCATCAAATGTGCTGAATTTGGACTCGTCATTGATGATGTTATTAGTCGCACCACAATCCACCAGTAGAGCATTTGGCTTCCCAGTAGCGCTCTCACCTGCTCTTATAACATAGTCTGTCACTGTCTCGTGTGCCACTAACTTCACAAGCGACGTAAGTTCCGTGTACAATGAAATCACTCTCGGCTTGCCTGTACCAGCGTAGTATGCTCTTAAGATCTTTAATGCTTTCCTCCCGTCATCCTGTACATCTCTCATTACGAGGGAAAGGCTTTTATCGTCTAGAAATTGTATTAACTCCGCGAAAGCTTCTTCATTCTTGGCTGCAGTAATCTCCGCATCGTCAGCCGCAGTGATCGTATCCTTCAACTTTTGTAATCGCATGTATCCGAGAAACTTGACTTCCCATTGGTCATATTTTCGTTCATCCCCGTCGAAAAGAAGTCTCCCGTACCTTGACCTGAGCCCATAACCTGTTTCGTTCATGACGGAGGGAGGATAGCTCGGATTTTCGGATCAATGGCTACACATCAAACCGCCATGTTTTCACAACATCCGTGAACTTTTAATTTACATCATAACAAATTAGACAGGCATCCCATACATGTTAATGAGATCATCCTAACACAATCAATCTCTGAAATTTAGATTATTTAACATCACCTATCATTATGCAGAGCTTTCAGTTAAGCAGCTTACAGTTTGAAGCACGAAATACACTTACCGTGTCCTGTTTTTCGATCTTCTGATCAAAATGAAACCAAAACAAGTAAACTGAAATAACCGCGCCTTTAAAACCTACAAAACAAACACAAATGCAGATTGAGTTATACAAAAATGTTTAAACTCGATGTATTGTAAAAGCCGTACGAAAAGAAACGTAGGCTCTGTTAAAGTGTGCTACGCATGCATATCCTTTATTTGCGAACTTTATATTTGTGTCAAATGGTCAGATAGGACAGTCCTCGATCATCGATCATTCCGTGTTTGTTGTTGATATTTACATTTTTGCTTCCTGTCATTTTGACAGTTTAAGTATTTCAAATTAAGGATACTTCCCACCTTAGCAGGTGTCCTTCGGGAAAAATTCGTACACGCGCCAGTTTCAACTGAGAACGTTACCAAACTATATGTCAATATAAATCTTAGTAACTGTAGTTTTCAATAAAAATATAACTTCAGCGATTTGTTCTTTTACGAAGTGTCAGGAGCCGGTAAGCCCGCAGATGTTCAAGGGTTGTGCAATTGAATTTATCGAGTATGAAATGCCGCGGCATGAATGAAATTCCTCCACAGTGTTATTCACAAGGCATCAATCAATAAAACAGTGTCAGGCTTTTTAGAAATTCGGATTGGTTATTTCATAGTTAATAGAGGGAAATGGTTATGATCGAATCCCGGCAAACTTCAAAGGAGCAAACAAAGAAGCCAAGATTTATGTTGGAAGGTCCACGACCGTGCACATCTTTTGTTTTGCGCTCATACACTATGCATGAATTACGTAATCGCAACGTTTCTATTGGTTAGTTGCTTGAACACACGTAACCACCTATTGTATTTTGTCAGGTTTTGTGCACCGTCAACCCCCAAAATAGCGAACAAAACATATAACAAAGAACTTTGATGGGCTTCATAACCATTTCCCTCTATTAACTATGGTTATTTAGATATCCTTGTCCAAAGTTAGAGTGGCTAAACATATGCCAGATGTGTTGCGTAAATGATCGCCACGGGAAAAAATATTTCACAAACTCATAAATTATTCATAATGTTATTAACCAATCAGATCGACTGATTGTGGTCAGGTGCAGGTATCTTGATACCCAATGAAAATACACATCAATATACGTCCGATTAGTTCAAAAACTGATCAAGACACTGATCAAGACGCTTGAATTTTTAATTAGTATCATTACAAAAGTAATTAATTACATGAAAATTACACTATTCATTTATTTAGTTTCACTCGAAAAGTAATTAATTACATGAAAATTACACGACTGGAAATTTCCCGCGTCGAATACAACATCACTTTTAGAACCACTTAATTGTTTTTCCTGCTCAGGCTTACAAGTATCGTTAGTGCTACTACTATGCACTGCATTTGGTCCGAGTAATGCGGAAACCTTTGCCATTCTCTTCAGTAGGTTTTTCGTACTTCAATAAAGCATTTGAGTGATGGCCTGTTCTTTCGCGTATAAGCTTTTCCTCTACACCAGCATTGAAAAGAGAGAAGGCACATGTGACACGCAGGCAATGTGCAGTTTTGCGCTTCACGCCTGCGCCTCGCATAAATCTGGCAAGATCTTATTAAGGTTGTTCAATCACGTAACATATCAAAGCGAGAGTTATGCGTTTCGAAGAGGCTATAAAAATCGATCCAGCTTCGCTTCTTTCTCTCACTTTTTGGAGAGAGAAGTGATGTTATAATAGGAAACCAACAGAAAAGAAGAAACAAGAGCTTTTGGGGCTCAAAAAGCTTATTCCGTGCGTTTCAAAATTGCACTATGTTGACACGAAGTTATGGGCGAATTGTCAAAATGTGCCAGAATTCGATGCTGTATTCGAGAGACTGCCTTCAATAAAATTAACTCAAGCCAATTTTCAGGTATGGTTTAGATCAATGTTTTATATGTGTGCTTAATTAGGATTGAGGGAATTTGGAGTTATACCACATGTCGAGTTATGCCATAGAAAGTGGCTACCACATTTGAGTTTGTCTCAAACTGAAAACCTCTTGCTTATTTTGGATTTATTTCAGTTTCGTGAATTTCACTACAGCCGTAAATTTATCATCCTGTGAACGAAAAATAGTTTTTCTGCCGGTAGAAAGTGTCCAACTTCTCTGCTCTGTTTCGTTTGCGAACGCGAGGAGAGTTTATCGTAGCGAATTTCAGGGTTCAATTATGGACATTTTGAGTGTCGGAAAACGAAAACCGATTATCTTATTTTTCTTAAAAGAAAACGGCTTCTGGCGGAAACAAACTACATCAGGTATCTTTCCTACCTAATGGGTATTTATGAGCAAAAAATGAAGGAAATCGATTTTTCAACTTCTGCCATATTTTGCGTGGTTTTCCCTGACCGCCGTACTTAATACCAACCGGAGATATTTCAAAAGCATATTTCACTTTCGATGGTTTGTAGTAAAATGCATTACCATTCTTTCCAACGATTTCCACTAAGCCTACGTACAATCGATATATTTCGAAAAGACAAGGTTCGTGTTTTACACCTTCTTCATGACAAACATGTTTAACCACCCTAGGAATATATTTGAGATCACCGAGATTTCCATGAAATGCTTTTGATGAATTTCCCTCAAATTTAATAAAATTAGAACCAAGCACAACATTATTTATTGCAATATTTCTATGATCCCCTCCGCGCAAGCCAAAGATCTTCCCATTATAGAAATGCCCTGTATTCAATAATGACTTAGCTGAGCCTGTTCCTAATAAATTAATCTCCCAGAATTTATTTTCTTCTTCGGCGCTTACAAATTCTTTCATATCCTTTTGGCACTTGATACGAAGGCCTTCTGTGGTGCCATTCTTCATTTCTGCATCTGCAGCACTTCGAAAGATACCAAACCTAAACTAATAATTGGGGGTTCTTGTAAAAGCCCGAAAGGGTTTCCCTATCCCCCTCAACAATGATGTATATATTCATAATTTGTACCAACAAATAAAGAAAGAAATAAACATGCTTTTAATACCTCGTGCAATTCAAAATCTTTGAAAAGACCGCCAGCATCCAAAACCGGTACTTTTAACTCCCTTTGCAGCTGCCATTCTCGCAAAATGTTCAAAACACACTTGTTTTTGTATTTCGTTGAAGCTGGAACTGCTTCATCAGCTAAAAGCTTCTCCTCACATGAAGTTTTAGGTGTACGAAAACGACTCGCTCTTTCCTTAACCTCCGTCATCATTAATTATACAGTGTATGCTCCCCAACAAGGTACAAACAACGTTGTTTGTCAAGTTCTACAAAATATATGCAGACAGAGAGTCGTGAAAAAGCAAAATAATGTATTCACCCTTTGTCATTAAAACAAGTGGCGCTAATTGCACAAAAAAAAGTTGTAAGGCGGGCATGATATTTTTTGGCCAAATTTGACGAAAATCCTTTATATATACATACCCTATTAATTCGTTCAAATTCGATGTATTCTTCCCAAAATCTAATGCGACATTTGAGCTCATACTGAAAGATTCGTAAACAAAATGCGCCTCCACAGGAGATCATGTCGCCTCATGACACCGCGAGCCAACCAAGAAACAGGATCCCGTGGCGTCAACTACAACCGCGGCAAAAATAGTCAGGCCTAATAACAGAAATGAGATATCTTGGGTAGGTTTATCATGATTTGAAAATTACGAGACGAGGCGATCGTTCGTTATATCAAGACAAATACACAAGACTTTAAAATGAAACGAAACTACAATTTTAATCTTATGTCTAATAAATTTCGGTTTCACTCGGCCAGCGAGCTGTCGTTTTGATCGACAATGCTCCAGCATTTGGCGTCGCTCGTTTCGAATTGTTGGCCAAACCAAGTTCCTTTTAATTTCGCTTTCAATTCCACTAGGTTTGTTTTCCTTTCCTTAGTATTAAAAGCATTCTTATTTTTCACTCCTGAAGGAATTTTTTCCACTTTTAGACTTTTCCATTTGAGCGCATAACAGCTTCTTCGTGAGATAAATACAAGCTCTCGGATAAAGCCCTTTGCGGCGAAAACTTCCCAGAGGAGTCCACGTATTTTAGAGATTATGACACCTTTGTGAATTAAAATAGTTCTTCCTACATAACTCGCGCGCTTTTCAAGATTTTTTTTAAAGTTTCTGTAAATGTTAGGAAAAATACGTAACTTCGATTTAGTCAAATAAAAATAACATTGATTTTTGTTTTCACTCTCGAAGGTGGGACGGTATCCTTAAAACAACTACTATTCTCTTGGTCTGTTACAATTATTCATCCCTACCTCGAGACACGAGAGACCATCAAGTTACCATTTGTATTCATTTGAAGTATTTGTACGATTTGATCAATTTCATCGGCTTCGGCCTTTTCAAAACAGACACGAGATCGCATCACCAAACAGCTCTCTATGTTATCGACTTTGCCATTACCGCTCTTTTTTTTGATTCTGCAGTTACCACGTGATAACGGTTATGTTCATGAAAGAAATTGGCTTCTTATATATTGTAAACTGGTAGAGATCGAGAACTGACAAACACAAGGTTTACTTACCGCGACGTTCAGTTCAGTTCGCTTTGGAAAGTGATGAAAGAACGAAACATTCGCCAGGTGCAGGTGCTCTAGCAAGCGTGAATAATATATGCTACAGGTACAAGGGGGTTTCCCGACATTCCGAGAAAACAGACTAATTGTATCATATATTACGTCATGCGATTATTTTGGTAATTTATGTAATTTAAACGTTCAGCGCGAGTAAAACAATTGATTTCGAATTTTGTTAGAACTAAACCTACAACTTTTTTAGTTAAAGTTTGCCGTATAGATCGTAAGACGATCTCTCTGTTGCTTATATGAATCTACTCTTTATTAATAGAGAAAACGTTTTTCTAAAAACAACGTAAACTAAAATAATTGTAGTTCTTCTACATTTTAAAGCTGTTTTTATACTAAAAGAGTTTAAGGAGTTCAACAAAAACATGATGTTTTACAGCTTGTGCCCGAAATTGCCTCGCTTCTATGTTAAACTGTGTTGTTATGCAAATATCACAAGTTAACCGTGAAAAGGGCTACTGCCATGAAATATGCAAATTACTCCGCCAATAATTTTATTGCTTCGCTTCTTTCTCTCACTTTTTTGAGAGAGAAGTGATGTTATAATAGGAAACCAACAGGAAGAAGAAACAAGAGCTTTTGGGGCTCAAAAAGCTTCTTCCGTGTGTTTCGAAATTGCACTATGTTGACACGAAGTTATGGGCGAATTGTCAAAATGTGCCAGAATTCGATGCTGTATTCGAGAGACTGCCTTCAATAACCCAAGCCAATTTTCAGGTATGGTTTAGATCAATGTTTTATATGTGTGCTTAATTAGGATTGAGGGAATTTGGAGTTATACCACATGTTGATTTATGCCATAGAAAGTGGCTACCAAATTTGAGTTTGTCTCAAACTGAAAACCTCTTGCTTATTTTGTATTTGTCTCAGTTTCGTGAATTTCGCTACAGCCGTAAATTTATCATCCTGTGAACGAAAAATGTTTTTTCTGCCGGTAGAAAGTGCCCAAAATTCTCTGTTCTGCCGGTTTGGTTTGCGAACGCGAGGAGTTTTTATCGTAGCGCCGAACTTCAGGGTTTAATTTTGGACATTTTGAGTGTCGGAAAAATAAAACCGATGTTCTTATTTTTCTTAAAAGAAAACGGCTTCTGGCGGAAACAAACTACACCAGGTATCTTTCCTACCTAATGGGTATTTGGGAGCAAAAAATGAAGGAAATCGATTTGTCAACTTCTGGCACGAAATCCAGATTTTGCGTGGTTTTCCTTGACCGCCGTTCATACCAACTGGAGATTTCTCAAAAGCATATTTCACTTTCGATGGTAATGGTAATGGTATTTAATATATAGCGCATTTTTCAAAGTTCAAATGCGCTTTACAATTCAACTCAGTGGCGAGATCGGAAGTCAGCTTGTAAAGGCGCCTATGACAGCCGCTATCAGTCCATTCACGATCTCACCCCAACCACCTAATCTCGTACCCAGATCTTCTCAACCCTCGGGAGAGAACATCTGGTAAAATCCGTTTTTGATGGCGCAATCATGTGTCAGAAATGTGACTTACTGCGTGCGCATGCTTTTGTGAATATTTTGTGAATCTGGCGGGCTCGCTGCCAGCATGGCTAACAAGAAAAGCTTCGCGTCTGCGATAAGATACGTTATTTACAAACGTAGACAATCTACTCAGGTTGTTGAGTTGTATCCCCTCAGACTGCGCTACATCTCAGCGCAAAAGATCATGGAAAAGACCTCGGTCAAGATTTGTTGACAACTGAAATCGCCGACTCGGTGTAAGTGCGCGCGCTGTATCACGCGTACGCGCCACTTTTATGCGTCAGATGTTCAAATATTTTCTTTTCAAAAACTTCTTCAAACTTCCTGAATCACCAGAAACAATAACTATCTATTTAAAAAAATATATATTTTACTAAGAATTAACCATTGTTCTGAGGAATTGTCAAGTTAACTCGGTACATATGAAAATAAATTCAAAAGCTTACGCGTACAGTTAGCGCGTGCTGATTTCAGCGCGCGCGAGCTCTGAAATTTTCCTTTCAATCCAATCAGAGCGGAGAACGCAACCGACTTTACCAGATGTACTCTCCCGTAGAGCGAGAACATCTGTGTACGAGATTACCCAACCACCCAACCCATGAATACATGTGAACAGGCCAGACCACAACACCGGGGACTACGTCCCCTGCGTCCCCTACCCTTTTCGATGCTTTGTAGTATATGCATTACCATTCTTTCCAACGATTTTCACTAAGCCTACGTACAATCGATATATTTTGACAAGACAAGGTTCGTGTTTTACATCCTCTTCATGTCAAACATGTTTAACCACCCTAGGAATATATTTGAGATCACCGAGACCTGGAGGAATTTTCCTCAAATTTAATAAAATTAGAACCAAGCTCAAAATTATTTATTGCAATATTTCTATGATACCCTCCGCGCAAGCCAAACATCTTCCCATTATAGAAATGCACTGTATTCAATAATGACTTAGCTGAGCCTGTTCCTAATCAGTTCATCTCCCAGAATTTATTTTCTTCTTCGGCGCTGACAAATTGTTTCTCCTCCTTATGGCACTTGATATGAACGCCTTCTTTGGTGCCATTCTTCATTTCTGCATCTGCAGCACGTTGAAAGATACCAAACCTAAACTAATAATTGTGGGTCCTTGTAAAAGCTTTATCTCCCTCAAAAATGATGTATTCATAATTTGTACCAACAAATAATTAAATAAACATGCTTTACCTTGTGCAATTCGTAATCTTTGAAAAGATCACCAGGATTCAAAACCGGTACTTTTAACTCCCTTTGCAGCTGCAATTCTCGAAAAATGTTCAAAACCCACTTGTTTTTATATTTCGTTGAAGCTGGAACTGCTTCATCAGCTAAAAGCTTCTCCTCGCATGTAGTTTTAGGCGTTCGAAAACGATTCGCTCTTTCCTTGACTGCCGTCATCATCAATTATACAGTGTATGCTCCTCAACAAGGCACAAACAACGTTGTTTGTCAAGTTCTACAAAATGTGTGCAGACAGAGAGTCGCGAAAAAGCAAAATAATGTATTCACCCTTTGTCATTAAAACAAGTGGCGCTAATTGCACAAACAATAGTTGTAAGACGGGCATGATAACTTGTTGGTTTTCTGTAATATTCTTATGCATGTCGAGAAGCTATTTCGTTCTTCGTGTTTCATCACGATTTCCAAACACTCGAAAAGAAAAAAAAGCACTCGGCCTAGGGCCTCTTACTTTCATTAATTTTGTTTTCTCGTGTTTGGAAATCGTGATGAAACACTCGCACTCGTTTTTGAAATAGAACTTGAAATATCAAAATGTCCTGACATGGTTTTGTTCGTCATTACCCCTGTAATGTTTTGGCCAAATTTGACGAAAATCCTTTATATATACATACCCTATTAATTCGTTCAAAGTCGATATATTCTTCCCAAAATCAAATGCGAGATTTCAGCTCATACTGAAAGATTCGTAAACAAAATGCGCCTCCACAGGAGATTATGTCGCCTAATGACACCGCGAGCCAATCAAGAAAAAGGATCCCGTGGCGTCAACTACAATGGAACAGAATGTTCGGGAAAAGTATCGCACTGCAGCGCAGTAGTCGCGTTTTACATTTCGCTGTGGCATACGTTCAACGGAAAGAGAATTTATCCGCAAAATGAGGAAAGTAGCCAAAGGCAAAGTTAAAAACGCGGAAAAAATAGTCAGGCCTAATAACAGAAATGAGATATCTTGCGTAGGTTTATCATGATTTCAAAATTACGATACGAAGCGATCGTTCGTGTTTTATATCAAAAGAAATACACAAGACTTTAAAATGAAAGGCAACTACAATTTTAATCTTATGTCTGATAAATTTCGGTTTGACTCGGCTGACGAGCTGTCGTTTTCATCGACAATGTTCCAGTATTTGGCGTCGCTCGTTTCGAATTGTTGGCCAAACCAAGATCCTTTTAATATCGCTTTCAATTCCGCTAGGTTTGTTTTCCTTTCCTGAGTATTAAAAAGCGTTCTTATTTTTCACTCCTTGCTTTTATTGAAGGATTTTTTTTCACTTTTAGACTTTTCCATTTGAGCGCATAACAGCTTCTTCTTCTTCTTCTTCGTTTTTTTTTTTAAGTTTCTGTAAATGTTAGGAAAATACGTAACTTCGATTTAGTCAAATAAAAATAAAATTGATTTTTGTTTTCACTCTCGAAGGTGGGACGGTATCCTTGAAACAACAACTATTCTCCTTGGTCTGTTATAATTATTCAACCCTACCTCGAGACACGAGAGACCGTCAATTTACCATCTGTATTCATTTGAAGTATTTGTACGATTTGATCAATTTAATCGGTCTCGGCCTTTTCAAAACAGACACGAGATCGCATCACCAAACAGCTCTCTATGTTATCGGATTTTCCATTACCGCTTCGTTTGATTTTTCAGTTATGTTGTGATCATGAACGAAATCTTCTTATATATTGTAAACTGGTAGAGATCGAGAACTGACAACACAAAGTTTACTTACCGCGACGTTCTGTTCAGTTCGCTTTGGAAAGTGATGAAAGAATGAAACATTCGTCAGGTGCAGGTGCTCTAGCAAGCGTGAATAATATATGCATCAGGTACAAGGGGGTTTCTCGACATTCCGAGAAAACAGACTAATTATATCATATATTACGTCATGCGATTATTTTGGTAATTTATGTAATTTAAACGATCAGCGCGAGTAAAACAATTTGTAAGATTCGACGGAACTTCCGAGGATGTCCGGTTTATTAATATTCAAAATAGCGAATATACAGGCTCGACTAGAACAGTACGTAGTGAATAGGAAACTTCTTTGTGAAAGTACTGTTATCAATTTTACCATAACTGTTCAGTGAATCGGCACAAAAAGGACGAAACTGCTGAATTTAAATTGTTTCTTATTTATATGTGAAGGCCTCTGCATCGCTCTTATCGGCGAGACGCGTTTAGAGATAAACGAGACGCTTCTCGCGAGAGACGAGAGGTGGCAATAACCTACTTTTGAGCGGTACGTTTAGTGCGGATTTTAATATTACAGTATCAAAATTAGGGTTGAGCGGTGCTTATTGAAAAGAGGACACTAAATCAAATGATTACCCCCCTAACGGTAATATTATTACCGGTAACTTTTTTTGGGTTGTTTTCTTTCAGGCTCCATTGAGTCAGACAATGGAAGACGATGGAAGAGCTCGCTATAGTCCTACTCTTATACAGCGATTTTCAGTTGAGTGTCGAAAGTAATCACTGAATTGTACAAAGTGATTAGTTTCTAATGAAACTGTGGTGCTGCGTCTTAGACTGCGAGCAGTCCCTCTTTCTTTCTGATATCGAGCGCGAAGAGCGAGTGAGCGGAAATCGAGCGCGAAGCGCGAGCGAGCGGGAGATGGGCCGAGCGGAAGTGAGTCACGAAGTGAGAAGAGCGAAAGATAGAGGGATCCGACGCGTGCCAGATAACTCCGCCCACAAAGCCGTAAGCAATTGAAAATTAACTTTTTTAATAACAAACTCTGCCCTTTAGGTCAAGTACGGCCAAAAATAAACCAGCCCCCGGGTGCGAAGAAAGGATTCTTGTTACACACGCGACTCGTGAGTTTTTGCGAGGTAAATTGCACGAAAAAATAACATTGCCTATTTAAACAAGACTGCTTGTTTTGTGTTGAGTTAGTCTGTTCACAGCCTCTCTATTTTCTCAAATCGATGTAGCCGCAAGCGTGTGTGTTGAGTACGATCTTAGATTATGAATCAATCAACGAAACTCAGCGCTAAAAGCTGTATTCATGAAGTGAACCATCAGCATTTGTTGTCGCCAATGTCTGAAAGTCTAAAGACTGTCTTTTTCCTCGTCAGCAACCTCAAGCCAAAATCGTTGGACGATGCTCTTCTGGCAAACAATGATCAGATGCGGAGTAGACCTGTGATCCGACTCTAATGCGGAATCGCTCGAATCTTTCACGTTAACGAAACTCTGATAAATCATCCTCTTCCAGAAGGCCGTGGGAAGAACGGCCATTACATCCTTTCCCATCAGCAAAGCTTCGATTGCTTGCTTCTGCTCTTCCTTTAAAACTACTTCGTTCAAATGAAGAGATAAACATTGAAAAAATTCTGCATTCTCGCCACAAAGTTGCCGCTATTGATGTCTCGCGCTATGAAATCTAAGCCGCTGTAGTGTCAACAAGTCGTCAAGAGGTTGTCAAGAAGTTAATACTAATCAAACTAATCTGACAGTGTCCATTGTCTAATTAACCAATCCGAATTTTCCGTTGTCTGTACAACGGGAAATTCAAGCACGCGTCGGATGCAGAAAAGCCGCAGTCCATCTATCTTTCGCTCTTCTCACTTCGTGACTCACTTCCGCTCGGCCCATCTCCCGCTCGCTCTCGCGCTTCGCGCTCGATTTCCGCTCACTCGCGCTTCGCGCTCGATATCAGAAAGAAAGAGGGACTGCTCGCAGTCTAGCTGCGTCTCAATTGCTTTGGCTTTAGACTACGAGCTTTGCTTTATTACGCTCTCTGATTGGTTGAAAAAAACTCGCGCCACCTACCTAAATATACTCAACCAAAAAAAACAAAAACAAAAAACAATCGCGACTTGGTCACATGCGTTTTACCGCGCGTGGCGCCGGTCACGTGTATTTGCTTTGAGTTCCCATTGGTTCGTTTCGTCGTTTTCGTTGCTTGTGATTGGCCATTGTTATTGCTTTGGTCTTGGTTTTAGACACGCAATTGAAAACCGCTCTTCGACCATTACGGGACGAAACAATAAATGAACAGAGTTTTCCAAGTTTTAAAAACGAACTTGAAACGCGCGCTTCATTCGCTGAAATTTTATTTTCGAGAAACAAGAGAAAACATATTTTGGGGCGTTCTTCCGGTCTGATGAGATTAAATACACAAGACGCGTGAAAATAATTATGCGTTGATCGATAAAGAGAAGGCTCGTCTTACTTTAATTAACAACAGAGTTCGTATCGAATACAAATGACCTCAAATGCGCGCTTCTTATGGCCAGGAGAAGAAAGTTCTCCTCTCACCGATCGTGCTACAAGTAAAACAAGAGTTTATGGCTTCAGTTTTCCCTCCATTTAGCCTCTCTGTGGGATATTCGCCCACATGGATATGCAACCGCGAGCGGATTTTCAAGTTGTCCTAATCAGTGATGCGATCCGTCACTTGAGACCTGGTTGAGACGAGAGAATCGTTTTTTCTTCATAACTTTCTTTAGAAACAATATTTTTTCGTGAAACTTTTTGGAAATGAAAGGTCTTGATGTAATCTATCTGAAGATAACAAAAAGTAAAATCTTGCAAAATGGTCAAATTTGGGGTATACTGATACCTTAAGCAGTAGCCCAGTCTAGACTTAGAGATAGTGAACAGGAGCTAAAGGGGAAGAATTAAAAATGACATCCCCTCTTGTTTTCTTTTTCCGCTTTCTTGGCCTTTTACATGTATTAGCCCCCACTGCCTTTATCTCATTTTCTCCACAATCTGCGAGGTTACAAAGCATACAGTGGCTGAGCTGTTAAAAATCATCAATATACACATACATCACCAGTAGCAAGTTATACGTACATGCAAATCTACAATGCTATGCAAAATGGTTGAGACACTCCTCGTAAAAAACGATCTTCTTTGCCTTTCTAATTTTTTTCCCCCCTTGAGGTGTTAAGTTATTTCTTTTGACCCCCCTCCCCCCATTACAATGTTGTAACCGAAAAATTGGAACGTAAATTTGACGTGAAAACAACATTGATAGGGGGGAAGGGGATGTCAAACATAAAAAATCAATAATGTTTTAAAAGGCGAGAAATCATGAGTGTCTCAAGTATTTCTGCATAGCATTGTCCGAAAACACCTTTCCTTTCCTTTCAACACAGTAGACAACGAGCAGGACAATTTCAAAATACACACTTGGATAAACAAAATCGATTGTTTAGAGTTCATTTAAGCTCGAAAACTAGCTTTCCTATGGAACATTTCAAGAGTGAAAAGATGTCTTATGATGGCCGTTTATAGCTCGCGTGCTGTGACGTCACATGAATGGAATTAAATCTGGCATCGATACGAGACCCGAAAATGTCCGCTTTTCCTCACTGAAAAATAAATTTTAACCCGATAAATTGATCTGATAGTACTATGTTCGATGTTTGGAATTGAATAAGATAGTTAGCGGGTTGCAATCAGTAAATAGAAAGAAATAGCGACGGTCTACATCTACACGGTCTACAGAGAATAATAGTAAGAAATTAAGATATTATTGTTATTTAAATGGTGTAGACCGTAGACCGTGTAGATCGTCTCGAGTTTCATTTCGAGCTCAATGTCACGCCAGGATCTGGAGATAAAAGAAAGTAGGCCAGTGAAAGCAGTCCGATAAAATCTAAAGATATATCGTGCAAACCACACTTCATTAGGATTGAAAGTCCAAAGAAAATGTTACTTTGAGTTCTTTTGAGAACGAACAAGACACTGATCAGTTCAAAAAACAAAAACAAATTAAACAAGATCATATTGGTAACAATAGATTGCGAAATTTAAAATATATCCCGCGGTGATTTACAGAACAAAAGATAACTTCTACAGGACAGGCTTGATGCCGATAAAATGTTAAATCATTGTAATCGGACTTAGCCGTATGTCTATTCGCAGAGTTTAAGCAAATGCGGGGATGCGCATAGAGCCGGTTTTCGCTTCGCCAAAGTGAGCAATGAATGCGAAGGAAACAGTCGCATTGCTTAAAAAAACTGCCTTCATATATCCTCTCTGAAGAGTAAAGATGAATACCAAATGTCGCTCAGTACGGAAGAAATTGGCATTAACCTAGATCAGACAATGCTATGCAAAATGGTTGAGACACTCCTCGTAAAAACGATCTTCTTTGCCTTTCTAATTTTTTTCCCCCCTTGAGGTGTTAAGTTATTTCTTTTGACCCCCCTCCCCCCATTACAATGTTGTAACCGAAAAATTGGAACGTAAATTTGACGTGAAAACAACATTGATAGGGGGGAAGGGGATGTCAAACATAAAAAATCAATAATGTTTTAAAAGGCGAGAAATCATGAGTGTCTCAAGTATTTCTGCATAGCATTGTCCGAAAACACCTTTCCTTTCCTTTCAACACAGTAGACAACGAGCAGGACAATTTCAAAATACACACTTGGATAAACAAAATCGATTGTTTAGAGTTCATTTAAGCTCGAAAACTAGCTTTCCTATGGAACATTTCAAGAGTGAAAAGATGTCTTATGATGGCCGTTTATAGCTCGCGTGCTGTGACGTCACATGAATGGAATTAAATCTGGCATCGATACGAGACCCGAAAATGTCCGCTTTTCCTCACTGAAAAATAAATTTTAACCCGATAAATTGATCTGATAGTACTATGTTCGATGTTTGGAATTGAATAAGATAGTTAGCGGGTTGCAATCAGTAAATAGAAAGAAATAGCGACGGTCTACATCTACACGGTCTACAGAGAATAATAGTAAGAAATTAAGATATTATTGTTATTTAAATGGTGTAGACCGTAGACCGTGTAGATCGTCTCGAGTTTCATTTCGAGCTCAATGTCACGCCAGGATCTGGAGATAAAAGAAAGTAGGCCAGTGAAAGCAGTCCGATAAAATCTAAAGATATATCGTGCAAACCACACTTCATTAGGATTGAAAGTCCAAAGAAAATGTTACTTTGAGTTCTTTTGAGAACGAACAAGACACTGATCAGTTCAAAAAACAAAAACAAATTAAACAAGATCATATTGGTAACAATAGATTGCGAAATTTAAAATATATCCCGCGGTGATTTACAGAACAAAAGATAACTTCTACAGGACAGGCTTGATGCCGATAAATGTTAAATCATTGTAATCGGACTTAGCCGTATGTCTATTCGCAGAGTTTAAGCAAATGCGGGGATGCGCATAGAGCCGGTTTTCGCTTCGCCAAAGTGAGCAATGAATGCGAAGGAAACAGTCGCATTGCTTAAAAAAAACTGCCTTCATATATCCTCTCTGAAGAGTAAAGATGAATACCAAATGTCGCTCAGTACGGAAGAAATTGGCATTAACCTAGATCAGACAATGCTATGCAAAATGGTTTGAGACACTCCTCGTAAAAAACGATCTTCTTTGCCTTTCTAATTTTTTTCCCCCCTTGAGGTGTTAATGTTATTTCTTTTGACCCCCCTCCCCCCATTACAATGTTGTAACCGAAAAATTGGAACGTAAATTTGACGTGAAAACAACATTGATAGGGGGGAAGGGGATGTCAAACATAAAAAATCAATAATGTTTTAAAAGGCGAGAAATCATTGAGTGTCTCAAGTATTTCTACATAGCATTGT
>MU825588.1:0-18656 GCA_029204205.1 Desmophyllum pertusum | reverse complement strand
AAAAAGTATTTTGAACAAATTAACCCCGGAGCTAATTTTCGGAAATGTTTTGGTGGCAACTTTTTCGATAATGTTCGATTTTTTTTTCTAAGTAAAATTAGAAATAACAAATGCAAACATGTTGTGTCCCTTATTCCAAGTGCAATACATTGTTCTGCTCTGATGAAAATTATTTCCAGCAGCAAGTTTTATCCTATATTATTATTGTTTTATTTAACAAATAAGAAGCCAAAACCATGTATTATACTGTCATAAAACACGACGGGAATTCGAGAACACGACGAGAAATTTAGAAAACACGAGCGCGCAGGCGAGTGTTTTCTAAATTTCTCAAGTGTTCTCAAATTCCCGGGAGTGTTTTATGACAGTATAATACATGGTTTTGGCTTCTTTATGTGCTTTAAAATATAGATTTACGCGCGCGAAACGATTAAAACACGCTTTTCTATGTTTTATACTCTGATAAAACATGGTTTTTAATCAATCAGAGCGCGCGGAATTTTCAGTCTATATTTTAAACTCTATTAAACCCTGGTTTCATATGTCGGGAAAATCCCAGACCGTCGAGGATTTTGTTATTTCCCGACCGTCCCCAGACATTCCCGACTCAGGGAGACATCTACCTCGTCGTGTTTTCAAATAAGTCGGGAATGTCTGGGACGGTCGGGAAATAACAAAATCCCCGATGGTCTGGGATTTTCCCGACATATGAAAACCAGGCTGAAACGTCCAGCAATCATTTTTTCTTTTCTTTACCCAGCTGAAATTGATGAGAGGGAAGAGTCCAAAATTAACAAGCTTAAGTGAAGAGAATCATTTTATTGCAATCGCCGAATAAGCCACTGGGGTCATTTTCAAAAGATATCATTGAACAAGCACTTCGTTATATTAAACACTAAAACGAAAACCATAAAAGTTTCTTGAACAAGAATTTATGAAAGGTTTTTGTGGTTGTTATCCTCGCAAGGAAAATGCCAGCTTTTTCAACTTCCTATGCAGCTGGTGTAGAAAGTATGTACGTGCTGTTAAGAAACTTAAACTATGTGCTTATGGTCCCACGTATGTCGATACACTGCTGGGCAGCGTTCCTATGGATGGGAGTGCTTAATAATATATGTAATGAACAAACGTTCTATCAAGTTGTATGGTTTAAGGGCTGATTCGAATTTGGCCCAACATATGATACGTGCTAATATAATTTAATATTATAGCGTTATTTAATTAATAGCTAACATATAACGTCACTTCATTTTCCCGCCAACAAATTTTCGCGACACTTTTTTCACGACCCTTTCCAAATTCGCGAAATTAACTTACGTGTCGCAAAAATTTCATGTAAACTTATTTTTGGACTCAAATTTGCAAACATATTTTATTAAAAGCATTCTGATGCGGATGGTATAATTTAGCCAAGTGCTTAATAATATATGTCACGAACAAACGTTCTATCAAATTGTTTGGCTTAAGGACTGATTAGAATTTGGCTCAATATAAAAAACAATTGATATTGTGTGTTTTAGTTGGTATTAATAATTACGCTCGTTTTCAAACTTCCAAGCATAAGTTCATACTACGTTACATATTACAAACAACCAGCACGTCCGCTTTTTCCACTCTACTTGAAAATAATTTCTGACGACAGAATTGCAAAGGGAAACTAAGCTAGGGAAGCTACTCGGACATTTTTGTTCGAAATACCTTGTGTCACTGACTGATTGATATATTTTCCATTGTGTATTTACCAAGCTCAAGATTAACCACCATCAGAAGCTTATCACCTAGAAGCGTATAGGTTCGATTCAATGCGTGGGTTTTTTCCCGACCAATCAAAATTAACTTCCTTATATGGAATGGCAGATGCGGTTTAACGCCCGTGTTCGCGCGCGGGATTTTTTCCGGGAATATTTTTATTCGTCGAGGCGCGTAAAAGTGCGTACTGCGTAGTCGATTTTCTGGGAATCTTGTCTGCAATTCTGAGAATCAACCAGCTTTAATAAAGTATACACACTCATTACATATCATTCTAGCAAGAAATATCAAACATCAACACCACAGTTTAAAAAGCAAGTGTTTTATTGTGTACTACAACTTCATGATACGATATTTTCTAGCCACAAAATTTTCGAAAAATTACGAGTGGAAAATTCGCTTGCCGCAAGACAAATTTAAAGCGACAAGCTCACTAAATACGGCTAAATAAAAGACAAATCGGTAAAACGTTTAATATTAGTATATGTTAATCAACCTTTTAAAGTGTTAAAGGTGGTTTTTGGGTCGGAAGAACTGCTCTCAAAGCGCAAGCAAATGCATGAAAAAATGCAATTTCTTCCCCGCGTGATCGACAACAATCTCAAACTTAGCACAAAAACATTGTACAATCGTTACCCACGAGAAAAAAAAACCCACATTTTTGGATAAGGAAAGCTATCTGGTTTTTCTGAAGCGATACTGTCGATAGTTTTGATCGAAATAACGGTTGTTTTCTTGTTGGGAAAAGTCTTATAGCTACTGGAAGCGGTTGTTTTGAAATTAATAACTCAGTTTGACAGCGAAAGAAAGCTATGCGAACACAAATCCTCAGCTACAAGCTCGTGAAATAAATGAATCATCGACTTATATAATTCAGTTGTACACTAACTAGACAGGTTAAACAACCCATTTCAAGCTTAAGAGGTTGTCGGCTCTCAAACCTTGTTCTTTACATATAAACCAAACTTGTAAACAACAATAATAATTATCATCCGCGCGTTAGATCGATCTAGAACTCGTTAAAAACACGACGACACCTTTTTACAAATTCGTTTGCAGTGAAATACTCCACATTTTTAGGTAACTGAATAGCTTTCTATTTTGTTAATGCGATACTGTCGCTGCTTTGACTGTAAGTTTTAAAATTATCTTTCTCAGAAAAAATCTACAAGAGAACTTGAAAACAACCACAATTTACCTATACCGACGGAACGCTATTTCTGTCGACAAACACGCTAAGTAAACACCAAAACATATTTTACAAAAATACTCATAATTTTCGGATAAAGGAGTAGTTTTCTTGTTTCCTCGTTTGATACTGCCGTTATTTTGACTGTAATAATGTCCTCTTGCTCAAAAAATCTGCAAAAAGATTTACTTGCGGTTCTTTGAAATCAACAACTGTTGACAGCGATCAAAAAACATAACACAAGATCCTTACCCGGCGATGGCATTTCCTCTACTGTTCTCACATATCCCGGCTAGCTGGCTAGCTCCTCAACTCGTACCACATGCGGGTCTTTTTCTTTCCGAAAATATAAAATCAAAGACATCCTGAAGCACAGCGTAAGCTTATTTAGAGTATCCCGAGAGAACTTTTAAATAAATCGAAAAAATTGTCACTTTCCCTATTCACACGATTCAAACTCATTGGGACAAGTCGAAATAGACCTTCAAGGTTTCTGTCAACTCACCGGGAACTCTTCCAAATAATACTTCGACACTTAGCGCTTTCCCAGCATTACAAATGTCATAATATTTTCTTCGGGCGAAAATTTTCCTCGCGAAGCCGCCATTACAGATGTAGTTCTCGCGAGGAGCCGCGAGGAGCGCGAAAATCCTAGTTTCCATATAAGGGCAAAATTGATTCAGCGATTCTGATTGGTCGGGAAAAAACCCACGCATTGTCCCAAACATATAAAGAGAAGTTACACGCTTCTAGGTGATAAGCTTCTGCCACCATTTATTGACAAAATCAAACTTCTTACTTAAGTTTGCGTTCTTGCAGCGCTATTCACGACCTGCTAAATATTTTACAAATTCACTTAACTTCCACCAGATGCTTTCCTCAAATGTTTGGTCTCTTTCTTGTAAATTTATTTCAATAAGAAAATTTACCTTTGAAAAGTATCATTGATAAGAACTTTTTAAAGATATTTACAAAGGGCTAGCGCGTACGCCCTCCTAAAATTATAATTTTTTTAACAATGATGCAATTCATGCGCGCAAGTGCATTTTTACACATTCAAAGCTTTCTAATATTTCAACTTCCTGTACACGTTGTTTAAACAGTCTGTACGTGTTGTTAAGGAACTGAAATCGGCGTGCTTATTGCCTTACGTGTGTCAAAACAATGATGGGCAGCCTTTATATGGCATGAAATTAAAATTTCAATATACATGGACAGACTTCATTTAAGGGAAACATTGTTGGGAAAAGTTCTTAACACTTGAAACCCGAGTGTAGTGCAACCGTCGAGGATTTCCCATACGAAATATATAGAAGATTTCCATCAGTTTGGTTGTAAATAAGCGATTAGCTTTTACAAGGCCAACATAAGGAAAGCTTCAGGATAAGGTAAGATAAATATTCTCTTGCATATCTAGTGCAGGCTTTTTCTAGCGTCAACGTTAACTTAAATATATTAAATGCGTAGTGCTTTAGAAACAAATATTTTTCCTTTAGTTTTTCGGGACCATCATGGAGTATTTTCAATACAAGTTTGTTACTTTATTTTAACTTCTTTTTAACGTACTCATTCCAAATATTTAATGGCCGATCGTCTCAAAAATGTCTATCTTCATGATTCACGAAGAGGCATTGACAAATTTTCGTTTTCCTAAAGAAAGCAGCCATTCTTTTTATATTAAAATAAATATATTGGACTTCTACCTTTTGAAATGTTTGCATAGAAAATATTAAATTAAAAACTTTGTCTATCTTATTACATGAAATTACGTTAATTCCACGAATCAGTTTGGAGTGGCCATATTTCGCGACACTTTTATTTTGCGGAAATTTTAAAATCTTAGTCACTTTTAAATTTTCGCGATTTCATCAGCGTATCGAGTATTTGCTTGCATACCGTTATATGTCGCAATAAAACGATAAAATCAACATGCCCTACCATTTGAACTACTCATTATAAATACAATTTCAAAATCACCAAATACGATGTTCTTATAAAGTTTGACAAAATTCGCGACTGATACGTGATAACTAAATATTATAATATACACACCATAGGATAATGCATTTTCAAGCAATTTGATTGGTTCCCGACTAATGGTCTCAGAGGCAGTATACCCTCTCTACCTTATTTGGAAATACCGCGAAGTTCAATTTTGTTAAATTTCCGGCAAAAAAATGGCGGAACAATGCCGATTTGCAAAGAGAAGCGAAGAGGAAATAGAGAAACTGTTAGCACATTCAACGCCGAAGAATACCAAGAAAGCCACGAAATATGGCATAAGAATATTTCATGGTAGGTTTTAAGTCTCAAACTTCTGTTTTATTGAATTTATTTCCGTAATGAATGTTACGTAACTTTGTAAATACGAGGCAACATTTTTGACAACGCGATACAAATTAAGCTTTACATGTTTACATTTTCAGAGTGGTTCACCGCTCAAAACAAATTTTCTACGGAAATTCAAGACATGACCAAAGAAGAACTCAACAACTGCCTAAAAGTGTTTTACGCTGAAGTTAGAAAACAAGACAGTACCTTTTACAAGAAGTCATCCGTCATTTCCATCCGTGCAGCCATCGACAGGTTTCTCCGGGAAAAACCCCACAACAAACATTTTTCAATAATCGCAGACCCAGCTTTTGGTGAATGTAATTCAGTTTTGAATGCTGTTTTAAAAGATGCCAAAGCCACAGGGCAGGTTGCCGGAACAGTTCACAAAAAGGCTCTTACGCGAGAGCATGTAAATAAGTTGTTTACAAGTGGCCAACTCGGTCCTGCGGATAGCAAAGATCCCGCTCAACTCCTTCGTTCTGTTTGGTTTTACATTTCCCTTTACTTCGGACGACGAGGTCGTGAGAATCAACGTCTTTTACAAACCTGGAATGTTTATCCAGCGACAAACCCCAGATGGTCGCTCATATTTCGAGCTTAACAAAGCTGAAGCCGGCGCTGTCCTTGCGACTAAAAATCACCAGGGAGGGTTGCACGACGACGAAGATGAGTCGGACGGCAAAATATTTGAAGATCAACAATCCACACGGTGTCCATTCAGAACCATCCAGAGTTACTTAAGTCACCTGAACCCAGATTTGGATTGTCTGTTTCAGCGACCAAAAGATCCAGCAACCCAGAAATTTAACTCCGCAGACGAATCTGTGTGGTACGCAAGAGCTCCGCTTGGCGAGAATACTCTGAATTCAATGTTGAAGCAGATGTGCATCAAGTCGGGCATAGAACCTTACTTGACAAATCACTCAATCAGGGCTACGTCTGTCACAATCCTTTCAAATGCCAACTGCCAAACGAGGCACATCAAAGCTATAACGGGCCATAAATCTGACCAATCTATCGAGGCATACAACTCGAGGCCATCGTTTGAACAACAAGAAGCCATGTCAAGCATCCTGAGTGATTTCGTGAGCGACAAAACCAGCCAATCCTCCAGCCTCGTAGTGCAGGGTTCGATGGCAGCACCACCGGTGTCAGCCGTTCAGAATCAAGTCAGCCAAGCCAAGTGTACTTCCATGGTAAATCAGTACAACAAGGAAAACGTGGCTTCACATGTCAGCGAGAATGGCGGGCCAAACAACTTCTTTAACTGCACCGTGCAGATTGTGAACAATAACTATTACCGTTTCGCTGCCTCAGTAAAGTTTCTGTCCGTGTAAAATGTAGTATGTTTGAGAATCAAAACAGAATTTTTAAAGCTGTAATTACTTGTTATAAACGTTTTGAAGGAATCGGTTGCAGCTTCTGCCGAAGTCACATGCAGCGTTTTGATCCGTTTTGGCGCCGTTTGTCTTTTCATTCATGTAATTACATGGCGCCCTTGTCACGTGCATCGGAGGCTAAATTTGGAAATAAATAACGCTTTCGTCATTTTCTATTTCTCTCGGAGAATTTCGACATTTTCCTGTAATTTGTATATTATAAAAACAATTATAGCGCTATTTAATTAATAGCTAGCTAACATAGAACGTCACTTAATTTTCGCGCCAGCAAATGTTCGCGACATACGAAATTAACGTACGTGCTACGACAATTCCATGTCTTCCATGTAAACTTATTTTTTGACTCAAATTTGCAAACATGTTTTATTAAAAGCATTCTGATGCGGATGGTACAATTTATCATACAATGAGCAAACGTTCTATCAAGTTGTATGGTTTAAGGACTGATTAGAATGTGGCCCTATATCTGACTGATACGTTATAATTAATTAATACCTAGCATATAACGTCACTTCATTTTCGCGCCAGCAAATTTTCGCGACACTTTTTTCACGACACTTTCCAAATTCGCGAAATTAACTTACGTGTCGCAAAAATTTCATGTAAACTTATTTTCGGACTCAAATTTGCAAACATATTTTATTAAAAGCATTCTGATGCGGATGGTATAATTTAGCCAAGTGCTTAATAATATATGTCATGAACAAACGTTCTATCAAATTGTTTGGTTTAGGACTGATTAGAATTTGGCTCAATATCAAAAACAATTGATATTGTGTGTTTTTGCTAGTATTAATAATTACGCTCTTTTTCAACTTCCAAGCATAAGTTAATACAACGTTACATATTACAACAACCTGTACGTCCGCTTTTTCCACTCTACTTGAAAATAATTTCTGTCGACAGAATTGCAAAGGGAAACTTAGCTAGGGAAGCTACTCTGACATTTTTGTTAGAAATACCTTGTGTCACTGACTGAATGATATATTTTCCATTGTGTATTTACCAAGCTCAAGATTTACCATCATTTATTTCCAAAAACAAATGTCTTACTTAAGTTTGCGTTCTTGCAGCGCTATTAACGACATGCTAAATATTTTAAAAATTCACTTTACTTCCACTTGATGCTTTCCTCAAATGTTTGGTCTCTTTCTTGTAAATTTATTTCAATAAGAAAATTTACATTTTAAATGTATCATTGATAAGAACTTTTTACAGATATTTACAAAGGGATAACGCGTACGCCCTTTTAAAAATTAGAATGTTAAAAAAAATGATGCGATTCATGCGCGCAAGTGCATTTTGACACTTTCAAAGCTTTCTGATATTTCAACTTCCGGTACACGTTGTTTTACTGACAGTCTGTACGTGTTGTTAAGGAACTGAAATCGCGTGCTTATTGCCTAACGTGTGTCAAAACAATGATGGGCAGCCTTTATATGGCATGACATTAAAATGTCAATATACATGGACAGACTTAATTTAAGGGAAACATTCTTGGGAAAAGTTCTTAACACTTGAAACCCGAGTGTAGTGCGACCGTCGAGGATTTCCCATACAAAATATATAGAAGATTTCCATCAGTTTGGTTTGCAAATAAGCGATTAGCTTTTTACAAGGCCAACATAAGGAAAGCTTCAGGATAAGGTAAGATAAATATTCTCTTGCATATCTAGTGCAGGCTTTTTCTAGCGTCAACGTTAACTTAAATATATTAAATGCGTAGTGCTTTAGAAACAAATATTTTTCCTTTAGTTTTTCGGGACCATCATGGAGTATTTTCAATACAAGTTTGTTACTTTATTTTAACTTCTTTTTAACGTACTCATTCCAAATATGTAATGGCCGATCGTCTCAAAAATGTATATCTTCATGGTTCACGAAGAGGCATTGACAAATTTTCGTTTTCCTAAACAAAGCAGCCATTCTTTTTATATTAAAATAAATATATTGGACTTCTACCTTTTGAAATGTTTGCATAGAAAATATTAAATTAAAAACTTTGTCTATCTTATTACATGAAAATTACGTTAATTCCACGAATCAGTTTGGAGTGGCCATATTTCGCGACACTTTTATTTTGCGGAAATTTTAAAATCTTAGTCACTTTTAAATTTTCGCGATATCATCAGCGTATCGAGTATTTGCTTGTATACCGTTATATGTCGCAATAAAACGATAAAATCAACATGCCCTACCATTTGAACTACTCATTATAAATACAATTTCAAAATCACCAAATACGATGTTCTTATAAAGTTTGACAAAATTCGCGACTGATACGTGATAACTAAATATTATAGCGCTATTTAATTAATAGCTAGCTAACATAGAACGTCACTTAATTTTCGCGCCAGCAAATGTTCGCGACATACGAAATTAACGTACGTGCTACGACAATTCCATGTCTTCCATGTAAACTTATTTTTGGACTCAAATTTGCAAACATGTTTTATTAAAAGCATTCTGATGCGGATGGTACAATTTATCATACAATGAGCAAACGTTCTATCAAGTTGTATGGTTTAAGGACTGATTAGAATGTGGCCCTATATCTGACTGATACGTTATAATTAATTAATACCTAGCATATAACGTCACTTCATTTTCGCGCCAGCAAATTTTCGCGACACTTTTTTCACGACACTTTCCAAATTCGCGAAATTAACTTACGTGTCGCAAAAATTTCATGTAAACTTATTTTCGGACTCAAATTTGCAAACATATTTTATTAAAAGCATTCTGATGCGGATGGTATAATTTAGCCAAGTGCTTAATAATATATGTCATGAACAAACGTTCTATCAAATTGTTTGGTTTAGGACTGATTAGAATTTGGCTCAATATCAAAAACAATTGATATTGTGTGTTTTGCTAGTATTAATAATTACGCTCTTTTTCAACTTCCAAGCATAAGTTAATACAACGTTACATATTAGAACAATCTGCGCGTCCGCTTTTTCCACTCTACTTGAAAATAATTTATGTCGACAGAATTGCAAAGGGAAACTAAGCTAGGGAAGCTACTCGGACATTTTTGTTCGAAATACCTTGTGTCACTGACTGATTGATATCTTTTCCATTGTGTATTTACCAAGCTCAAGATTTACCACCATTTATTGACAAAATCAAACTTCTTACTTAAGTTTGCGTTCTTGCAGCGCTATTCACGACCAGTTAAATATTTTACAAATTCACTTTACTTCCACCAGATGCTTTCCTCAAATGTTTGGTATCTTTCTTGTAAATTTATTTCAATAAGAAAATTTCCTTTGAAATGTATCATTGATAAGAACTTTTTAAAGATATTTACAAAGGGCTAGCGCGTACGCCCTCCTAAAATTGTAATTTTTTTAAAAATGATGCGATTCATGCGCGCATGTGCATTTTTTGACACTTTCAAAGCTTTCTGATATTTCAACTTCCTGTACACGTTGTTTACTGACAGTCTGTACGTGTTGTTCAGGAACTGACATCGCGCGCTTATTGCCTAACGTGAGTCAAAACAATGATAGGCAGCCTTTATATTACATAAAAATGTCAATATACACGGACAGACTTCATTTAAGGGAAACATCAGTTGTAGGAAATAGTTCTTAACACTTGAAACCCCAGTGTAGTGCGACCATCGAGGATTTCCCATACAACATATATAGAAGATTTCTGTCAGCTTGGTTGTAAATAAGCGATTAGCTTTTTACAAGGCCAACATAAGGAAAGCTTCAGGATTAGGTAAGATAAATTTTCTTTTGCAGATCTGGCGTAGGCTTTTTCTAGTGTCAACGTTAACTAAAATGAAGGAATGCATAGTGCTTTAGAAACAAATATTTTTCAATTGGTTTTCGGGACCATCATGGAGTATTTTTCACAAAAGTTTTTTATTTTATTTTAACTTCTTTGTTAACGTACTCATTCCAAATATTTAATGGCCGATTATCTCAAAAATGTCTTGCTTCATAGTTCACGAAGAGGCATTGACAAATTTTCGTTTTCCTAAAGAAAGCAGCCATTATTTTTATATTAAAATAAATATATTGGACTTCTACCTTTTGAAATGTTTGCATAGAAAATATTAAGTTAAAAACTTTGTCTATCTTATTACGTGAAACTACGTTAATTCCACGAATCAGTTTGGAGTGGCCATATTTCGCGACACTTTAATTTTGCGGAAATTTTAAAATCTTAGTCACTTTTAAATTTTCGCGATTTCATCAGCGTATCGAGTATTTGCTTGCATACCGTTATATGTCGCAATAAAACGATAAAATCAACATGCCCTACCATTTGAACTACACATTATAAATACAATTTCAAAATCACCAAATGCGATGTTCTTATAAAGTTTGACAAAATTCGCGACTGATACGTGATAACTAAATGTAATCAAAACTATAACAAAATTCTCGAATCTGATTGGTTATCAGCGAGCGCGATTTGAGCACTAATAGGACAGTGTACGCGTCATGCTTGTAATTGGACGATGTAATAGGACAGTTTACACGTCATGCTTGTAATTGGACAGTGCAATTGGACAGTACGCATCATTTGCGCGCGCTGTCCTTTGCTCGTGCATGCATCTCGGTCAAAAACAAACTTGATTATTATGTTTTTATTCACGTTTAACGTCTTTTCCTCAAATTTTGTTATAGTTATGATTAATTGGTAACAGGACTTCGTGTCGTCCAATTCTGTCTGTAATCATACTCGTGATTAACAAATCGGACTCCCGCGAAGCGCGGTCGTCCGATTTTGTTAATCACTCGTATGATTACAGACCGAATTGGACTCCACTCAGTCCTATTACCATTATTTATAGCGCTATTTAATTAATAGCTAACATAGAACGTCACTTAATTTTCGCGCCAGCAAATGTTCGCGACATACGAAATTAACGTACGTGCTACGACAATTCCATGTCTTCCATGTAAACGTATTTTTGGACTCAAATTTGCAAACATGTTTTATTAAAAACATTCTGATGCGGATGGTATAATTTATCATACAATGAGCAAACGTTCTATCAAGTTGTATGGTTTAAGGACTGATTAGAATTTGGCCCTATATCTGACTGATACGTTATAATTAATTAATTCCTAGAATATAACGTCACTTCATTTTCGCGACTCTTTTTTTCACGACACTTTCCAAATTCGCGAAATTAACTTACGTGTCGCAAAAATTTCATGTATACTTATTTTCGGACTTAAATTTGCAAACATATTTTATTAGTAAAAGCATTCTGATACGGATGGTATAATTTAGCCAAGTGCTTAATAATATATGCCATGAACAAACGTTCCATCAAATTGTTTGGTTTAAGGACTGATTAGAATTTGCCGGCTCAATATCAAAAACAATTGATATTGTGTGTTTTTGCTAGTATTAATAATTACGCTCCTTTTCAACTTCCAAGCATAAGTCCATACTACGTTACATTTTACAACAACCTGTACGTCCGCTTTTTCCACTCTACTTGAAAATAATTTCTGTCGACAGAATTGCAAAGAGAAACTTAGCTAGGAAAGCTACTCGGACAGTTTGTTCGGAATACCTTGTGTCACTGACTGATTGATATCTTTTCCATTGTGTATTTACCAAGCTCAAGATTTACCACCATTTATTTCCAAAATCAAACTTCTTACTTAAGTTTGCGTTCTTGCAGCGGTATTCACGACCTGCTAAATGTTTTACAAATTCACTTTACTTCCACCAGATGCTTTCCTCAAATGTTTGGTCTCTTTCTTGTAAATTTATTTCAATAAACAAATTTACCTTTTAAATGTATCATTGATAAGAACTTTTTACAGATATTAACAAAGGGATAACGCGTACGCCCTCGTAAAATTAGAATGTTTTACAAAAATGATGCGATTCATGCGAGCAAGTGCATTTTTTAACCCTTTCAAAGCTTTCTGATATTTCATCTTCCTGTACACGTTGTTTAAACAGTCTGTACGTGTTGTTCAGGAACTGACATCGCGCGCTTATTGCCTAACGTGTGTCAAAACAATGATGGGCAGCCTTTATATTGCATAAAAATGTCAATATACACGGACAGACTTCATTTAAGGGAAACATTGTTGGGAAAAGTTCTTAACACTTGAAATCGCAGTGTAGAACGACCGTGAAGGATTTCCCATACAAAATATATAGAGGATTTCCGTAAGATTGGTTGTAAATAAGCGATTAGCTTTTTACAAGGCCAACATAAGGAAAGCTTCAGGATTAGGTAAGATAATTATTATCTTGTATATCTGGTGCAGGATTTTTCTAGCGTCAACGTGAACTAAAATATACTTACTACGTAGTGGTTTAGAAGCAAATATTTTAAAATTGGTTTTACTGACCATCACAGGTTATTTTGGGGAAAATTTTGTTTTAAACTTTATTAGCTTATGTTAACTTATTTGTTAACGTACTCATTCCATTTTTAATTAATGACCGATAATCTCACAATTTCTAGCTTCATGGAGCAGGAAGAGGTACTGGCAAATTTTCGGTCACGTACAGAAGGAAGCGATTCTTTTTATATTAAAAAAGATAAATTGGACTTCTACCTTTTGAAATTTTTGTATTTAGAAAATATTAAATTGAAAACTTTGTCTACCTTATTAAATAAAATGATTGAGACACGTTAATTTCGCGAATTTGGAGTGGCCATATTTCGCGACACTTAATTTCACCATTTTGCGGAAAATCTTAGTCACTTAATTTTCAAGAATTCATACAGAATCTCGCGATTTCATCCGAGTGTTCGTATCGAATATTTACTTCAGGGTCTGTATGCGGTTTACTGACAACTGGCAAATGGCTAAAAATTTAACTGACAACTGACAAATAGCCTAAAATTTAACCGAGAAATGACATTTGGAACAATGTTAACTGACAACTGACAACAGTCTTGGAAGATCCTAATAATCTTTAAACCCTTTAAAAATCATATTTTTCGGTTATTATTTATGTGTTTTACGACCCCGAATCAGCAAGGAAGGAGTCTATAAAGAGCAGACTCGAATTTCTTATCTCGTTAATAAGTATTAATATGAATCATTTGCAATTTCAACGTGACAACATGACATATCTGTTACATGATCCTCAATTTATGGTGGCCACGCGGTCGAAGGTAAGATGTCTGCTCGCGGCGTTAGTCATAAAAGCAATCGTGGGATTTTATCGTCTCGATTCCGATACGGCTTTCGAGCGGCACCGAAGCTGCATTCCCATTAATGATGATTTACCGACGGTGGATCGGAGTCTCTGTAGCCAAACATTAGATATAATGTTTAGGACTAAAGGAATGTTCAAGGAACCAGGAGGAAAAACAGAAAATTTCGCCATCACAGCAGATGCACAGTGGCAGCTAGAGCTGCCAAGTCTGCTCGTTGACGAAAAATTAAGTGAATTAAACGGTATGGTTGCTTTTTAATTTCGAATTTTTATATTTGTCACGGGTTATTTATTTTTTGAATGCCTGAACGGTTTTTGTGCACGTGGTTGTTATGCTCGCAAGGAAAATGCAAGCTTTTTCAACTTCCTATGCACCTGGTTAAGTATGTACGTGCTGTTAAGGAAATGAAACTGTTGGCCAACAAATTTTCGCGACACTTTTTTTTTCACGACACTTCAATTTCGCGATTTTGAAAAATCGCAAAATTTCGCGATTTTGAAAAATCGCAAAATTAACGGAAGTGTCGCAAAAATTTCATGTAAACTTATTTTCGGACTCAAATTTGCATGCATTCTGATGCGGATGGTATAATTTAGCCAAGTGCTTAAGGTGACGCAGGACCCTTGCTCTCATTATGTATGTATTTATTTAAAGAGTATGCACGAACCGTGACGACTGATGCCGACCGTACGCGAAATATTCATGAGAAGGTGTTTTTATAACGTTACTATAATCGATTCAAAAAAATTTGTTTTCGGCGTATTGATAATTAGAAAGTTATTGTTCTTAGTTTTGCGGCACGTGCAATTCAATGTCCCGAATTATCACAATTAGATTCACAACTTTTGTTGTCATACACTTTGTTGACTCGGTCAGTCTTCGGAACGGGGCAAAACCGGCAAATTTGTGTCCAAGCTTTCGTCGCGGATATATAATTTCAGGAATTGATACACGAGGAAGGTAAACTTAGTGTACTGTATTGTGATGTGACAGAAGCGGAATTGCAAAAAAGCCTTTCAAAAAGAAGATAGAACGTTTCAAATTCTAATTTTCAAAATTTTACTCCTTTGGAAGGCAATAACTTTCAACGAGTCTTGAAATTGCAAAATCTGCTTCTGTCACATCACAAAAGAGGTTATTATCTACCACTAGGTAATACAAACATTTAATTTAGAACGCTTCTCAAGTTGAAAGCTTGGACACAAAAATTGCATGTTCGCAATTCTAACTTTAGAAGCTTAACGTATCACCGTACAGCGCGATCTGCCAGAAAAACCACAATCATGATATAGTTCCATCATCCGCCAATATCCCTATTAAGTTTCAGGGGAATCGACTTTCAAAATTCGGAGATTTGAAGGTTTAGAAGACAACACCCACCCCAGAAATTAAGCTTATGAATTTATTCATGGGCAAGGGTCCTGCGCCACCTTAATAATATATGTCACGAACAAACGTTCTATCAAATTGTTTGGTTTAAGGACTGATTAGAATTTTGCTCAATATCAAAAACAATTAATATTGTGTGTTTTAGTTAGTATTAATAATTACGCTATTTTTCAACTTCCAAGCATAAGTTCATACTACGTTACATATTACAACAACCTGTACGTCCTCTTTTTCCACTCTACTCGAAAATAATTTCTGTCGACAGAATTGCAAAGGGAAACTAAGCTAGGGAAGCCACTCGGACATTTTTGTTCTGAATACCTTGTGTCACAGACTGATTGATATCTTTTCCATTGTGTATTTACCAAGCTGAATATTTACCATCATTTCTTTCCAAAAACAAATTTCTTACTTAAGTTTGCGTTCTTGCAGCGCTATTCACGACCTGCTAAATATTTTAAAAAGTCACTTTACTTCCACCAGATGCTTTCCTCAAATGTTTGGTCTCTTTCTTGTAAATTTATTTCAATAAGAAAATTTACTTTTTAAATGTATCACTGATAAGAACTTTTTACAGATATTAACAAAGGGCTGACGCGTACGCCCTCGTAAAATTAGAATGTTTAAAAAAAATGATGCGATTCATGCGAGCAAGTGCATTTTTTAACCCTTTCAAAGCTTTCTGATATTTCATCTTCCTGTACACGTTGTTTAAACAGTCTGTACGTGTTGTTCAGGAACTGACATCGCGCGCTTATTGCCTAACGTGTGTCAAAACAATGATGGGCAGCCTTTATATTGCATAAAAATGTCAATATACACGGACAGACTTCATTTAAGGGAAACATTGTAGGAAATAGTTCTTAACACTTGAAACCCGAGTGTAGTGCGACCATCGAGGACTTCCCATACAACATATATAGAAGATTTCTGTCAGCTTGGTTGTAAATAAGCGATTAGCTTTTTACAAGGCCAACATAAGGAAAGCTTCAGGATTAGGTAAGATAAATTTTCTTTTGCAGATCTGGTGCAGGCTTTTTCTAGCGTCAACGTTAACTTAAATATATTAAATGCGTAGTGCTTTAGAAACAAATATTTTTCCTTTAGTTTTTCGGGACCATCATGGAGTATTTTCAATACAAGTTTGTTACTTTATTTTAACTTCTTTTTAACGTACTCATTCCAAATATTTAATGGCCGATCGTCCCTCCCGGATAGCAGCCAGTTCCGCTTTCAGCTCTCTAACTTCAGTAAGAAGGTTAACTTTTGCTGGCTTCTCGGGGGTTTTATCTTCGGTCGCAGCAAGACTTCCATTAGGGGAGGTCACTTGAGCTACAACTTGCGCAGGGTTTGGGTTTGCGAGCCGTCCATGACGGGAACCAAGCTTCTGCATCCTTTCTGTTTCATTACTAACTGCTGCATTTAATTTATCAAAGATTTCTTCATCTTCTACATGGGTGTCTTGCAGGCAGGGTTTTATTTCCATTTTAATGCTGTCATTTTGCAACCCAGTTAATAGTGAATGTAGAAACATGCATTGTACCAGCTTCGGGTCATACTTCAAATCGGACCCCGCTTCTTGGGACGCAAACAGCACTTTCTGCTTTAAATCAAGTAAGCGAACAAGAAAGTCCTGAGGGGTTTCCCCAGCTTCCTGTACCGCCGAACTGAGAAGTTGGTAAATTTCCGTGGCCCCTTTCTCCTGGTAATGTGATCGCAGTATTTTAAAGGGATCCCCGACTGTTGGAACAAGTTGCCGTTAAAGTGATAGAAAAATAATCTGAACCCAAAATTTGTTGAAAACCGCGCAATATTATTTCAGTGTTAACGAAAAAACTGGCTACAAATCTCTGCCATTTTAGGTTTCAAATTTCCCGCGCGCCGCCATTTTGTATTATATGACGTATTGTGGTTGCCGCTATTGTCAGTAAACAATAGCTCTTTTGTTGTATAACAAAAGGGGCAACCATGATACGTCATAAAATCCAAGATGGTGGCGCGCGGGTAATTTGAAACCTAAAATGGCAGAGATTTGTAGCCAGTTTTTTCGTTAACACTGAAATAATATTGCGCGGTTTTCAACAAATTTTAGGTTCAGATTATTTTTCTATCACTTTAACGGCAACTTGTTCCAACAGTCGGGGATCCCTTTAAGCAACCTGGCAAGTGCTAAATCAGGCTTACCTTCCAAGTAGCTTCTCAATCTAAGGCCTGGGTTGATGGCTCGAATAACAGCATCCATGATTTCTTCTTCTTTGTAGCCACGCTTCAAACCAGCGTCAATTTGGTGAGCCAGGCTGGTAAAGCTCAGGCGATCCTTTTGACGCGAAACCCCAATCTGTCCCGATATTTTAAATTCCTTCCTGAACGGTGGAATCGCTGCGGTCCCTTTCGAGGTGTTCGCACTCGACTCGACGGCTGACTTCTGCTCGGTTTTCACCCCAGTATCTTGTTCACTCTTAGCGCCATTTGCCACCGATTTCTTCTCCTCCTTCTCTGCAATTGCCACACTCAGTTTCTGCAATGCCTCGACTCCTAGTTCTTCGGCGTCTAAGTATTTCGTAACGAGTTGTATTAAGGCCAGACGGCCCGTGTCCGTCTCTTTTATGGCGATGTTCAGCTCCACACATAACTCCCGAACGCCATTGAACAAATGTCAGAAAGAAACGTTCTGTAACAATCAGGATATTACAACCGAGCAAAGGTGAGCATATTTACGTCGTTTAATACTTAGGTAATGCTGGTATTTCGAATTGAAGTAATTTTATTCACACGTACGGTAGTTTACGTTTGGTCACGCATTCGACAACTGGCGTGATTTCACGCCTTTTGTGTACTATTTTGAATAATTTTTTGAGAAGTGGGAAATCATTTGCCCAAGCTAAACTTTATATATATTGGAAGATCTTTCTTTCCACAGTTTAAATCCTTAATTTTATGGGATTCTGAGATATGGCACATGGTTAAAATGGCAATTCTTTTGACCAACTGACTATCATAACATTGGAGAATACTCTGGTTTTGTGTACCGTTCAATAATTAAAAAAATCCTATACTTCTGAAATTGTGTTCTCTAGACAATGAAAAGTCATGCAATACGTTGGTAGTATTAAATTTTCTATAGGTTGGATAGTTTCGTCAGGAGCGCCGAGTGAAAATGGTCGATTTTCAACCCAGTTTGGACTCGCTGAATCGAGTCTGGAGGTGACATCGAAAATTCGGTTTTTCTCGGAAAAATAGCAATATTTCAAGAAAAAAACTACATAGCGTTTGTACTCTTACTATGGACTACCTGTATGCAAAAGGATAGCGAATTCTATTTTTTCAGCTTTGCCGCACTATGTCTGATTTTAGTAGAAATACTCTCTTAAAGAACATTCAAGCAATCATAGCCAAACTTTATGACTTTTCCTAAAAATTATCAAAT
>MU825587.1:0-18800 GCA_029204205.1 Desmophyllum pertusum | reverse complement strand
AAAGAATCGGCTTATTATATTTTCTTCATATCGATCATGAAATGATTCTAGAAGTCCTATAATTCACAACTTTTGAATAGGCCCGCCACATCAAGTCAATTGTATTTGATAAATGAATCCAACGTTCGGAAAATTAATTTGCTTTTCCCATTTTTTTAGTTCGTGAGTTCGTTTGAAGGAAACTATCTGAATCAAAACAATTCTTCGAAAACGTTTACTCAAAATAATCATAACTTTTGGAAAGGATTATACAAAAAGCAGTTGTAGTTTTCGTGTTTTAAAATAATTTATATTCATCGCCAGACATTGATTACTTTTCCTGTTTTTCTGATAACTACAATTGTAGCTGGTTTCCACGTCATGTTTTCCACTGCGGGTCTTGGAATCCGTTTTGTGTGTGTTTATCAGTTAAACGTTCGCTAATTACGTTTCAAGTGGCGATTTCAGTCGCATTTTAAATCTTACTACGTAGGTATAAAAAATATTGAGCTAAAAATGCGATCAGTAATTATAGCTGATTATAGCTGCTTTTTATCGGTTCTAAATGGATTCAATGCTATAATAATCATTTTAAGTTGCCGGTCGTTCTCTTCTGCTGAAGATAACAACTGAAAGACAAAATGCAAATATCACAAGGCAAAAGCTACGAAAAACATCTAAATCCAATTTATTATCAATAGTTCCACTGCCAAAATTACCCGTGAATATATGAGAAAAATGTATCAGTAAGGTTTAAAAGTGTTTCCCGAATTTGAATGAGGAAAGAGTCGAAAAGACGACGCGTAGCGGAGTATTTTTGAAGAAATTCGAGGTGTTTGGAAATCGGATAAAACACTTGAGTGTTTGATAATCTTCTCATTAAAACCAAAAAACTTAGAGTAAACGGAAAATAAAATCATAAACATCTGTCACGGTTATGATTTCCTTTGTTATAGCTTGATGGATTTTTAATGAGCTTATGAACAGGTGTAAAGGACAATCAATTGAACTGATTGAGGTCAAATAAACGACTTAGAAACACTATTTAAGATCACAAGCATCAGTTAAAACTACAGACTAGGCTGGTTAAAAGTCCGTCGAAGGAAAGAAGCTATGAATTCAAGCGCGTCGTCGCTCACCAACACGATACCACCTGAATGTGTAATGTATAATATACTGGGAGGAAAACTTGATCACACTACCACAGAAGCTTACGCGGTGCTTGTCTTCCTAATAGTTGTAAGCATTGTAACTTTTCCGTTTACCATTTTGTTGAACGTGCTCGTGATGATCGCTGTAAAAACAAAACCGCGACTGCGAACCAACTCCAACGTTGTCCTTGCCTGTTTAGCGGTCACTGATGGCTTAATAGGACTTATCGCCCAACCACTGATTTTTGGGACCGAAATAGCAACTATACAAGGTGAAACGTCCAAGGAATATTGCATCGTGGATCAGTCACAAAGAAACGTTATTAGATTTTTGTGCGCTGCATCCATTCTTCACCTGGTCTTGTTGAGCGGGGAGCGATATTTAGCCATAAAACACCCATTCGCGTATACAACCATGGTCACTAAATTTCGTATACTCGCTTCATCGGCTCTGGCGTGGACCACAGCATTAATAATAACCATTCCTTTGGTTATCACGGACATCAAAAGGTATTTAACTATAAACAATTTTATATTAGTCATAGTGCTGGCAATTATCATTATCTGCCAGGGTGTAGTTTATGCGGAGACTCGTCGCCACGAGAAACAAATCGCTGTCCAACAAATCTCAGTGGAAGCCAGAGAAAAATTCTTAAAGGAGAAAAAGCTTTCAAGATAACAACTTGTGTAATTGTATTACTGCTATCGTGTTATTCGCCAATATTTTGTTGTTCGAATTCTTCTTGTAACTCATAACATCACCAGTGTAAATATATCCTTCATTCTTTTTAAAACTGCATCCTATGTAGTAATTCTAAATTCGTTAATGAACCCTGTTATTTATTGCGTCAGAGTGAGAAAGTTTCGCGTAGCGTTTATTGAAATATTGCTCAGAAAAGCTACACACAAGCTGAACAGTTTGAAAGGCGAATCTTTGGAACAGTGAACATTGTGGCACCGCTTCAAGCTGAACACGAAGGGCAAGAAGATCAGGGAAATCCAAACAACAACAACAACAACAACAACAACAACAACAATTAAACTAGCTAGTTGAACAACAACGAAAGCATCTCTAATACGGGAAATGTCTGTTAATTCAAATAAATACAGCAACCTTATTTAAATAAAATAATACGTTAACCATATTCTGCCTGGACTTTTTTGACTTTCGAGGGCTTGGGGGAGGGGCCCCTATGTATTAAATGTTTTTATCGATCAGAAGAATTAATATTTTGTCGCCCCCTCTGATTTCGAGAAATTCTTCCCAATTTCGAGAATGGGAGAGAGAAAGTGAGGAAGTTCCAAACTTTTCTCTTGGAATTAATTTTCTAGCTGTTCACAGGAAGAACACAAGCGATGTGAAGCACAGTCGGTGCGTTTTGCAACTTTATCAGAGCCGTAGATGCAGTAAATTCTGTCGGAAAGACATTCAGCAAATACTAATATGGCCACAGATTGGTCAGTGGGATAATTCAAAGGTAATCATCTTTGTTTTTTATTCGCACATTTGTTCAATCTTCCGATCTTGATTTTTCAGTTCGAGCTAAATGAAGCCTGATTTGTATGAAAACGGAGGCAATACGTCTGGCGCGGTGTTCAGTTAGCAAGTTGAATGAAAAGAGAGCAAGGCAAATTTTTCTTCGGATTAATCTTCGCTCAATCTCTTCTCAGTAACCGCCCTAAACAAAATTGTCCCAATTTTGCAATCAATGACCGGCAAACAAAATCTGTTTTCACGCGATATTTTGTTGCTTGTATCGAGTTATGGATGAACTTGGGACGTTTGGAGAGCACTCGCTGTCGAGTCGTGAAGCTAGAGTTGCTCTCGGCTGCGCCTAGAGCAACTCTTATGCTTCTCTCGTGCTCTCCAAAGTTCCTGCTTGCATCCATAACTCGATATACTCTTGTTATTTATTACTAAATCCCTACTGTTAGCTACCCTTATTATAATTTGTTTTTCGTCACCTCCCGCCTCGAATAGCCCTGCTAATTTGCGGGAGGTGAAAATCTATGTATTTCAACCAAATAGTTAGTAAAGCTTGTTGTTGTTTTGATATACACACGCTAAGCATGAACCAATTCTTAAAAGTTCTACTGCCAAAATTACTCTTGAATATATGCAGAAAAATCTATTAGTAAGTAAGGTTTAAAAGTGCTTCCGGAATTTGAATAAAACAATTTTCCTTTTGCCTCAATGATCTCAATGTGTATTGTTTGAAAGGGAGCTGGAATCAGTATACCACACCAAGCAAATTGAAATTTTTTAAATTTGATTGACCGTAAAACGGTTGATTTTCCAACATTCTTTGCATATCGAATCAGTTAAATATAAATACAAATAAATTAATTAATTAAATAAATAAATATCAATTACACTTTAATGTCGCGAATTTCGCGAATTTGAAAAAATCGCGAACATTTAATGGCGCGAACAAATTTTAAATCATCGCGTATCAGTCGCGACGTTTGTAAAAATTAAGTCATGATTTTGAAACTGCATTTGGTAAGTCGTGTTAATTTCATCGTTTTATTACGACATATACTGGTATAGAAACAAATATTCAATGCGAAAGATGGGATGAAATCGCGAGATTTTTTAATGAAATCGCGAAAATTAAGTGACTAAGATTATAAGTGTCGTGAATTTGCCCGTTCCGAAGTTCAAATGGAGACTGGGGACGAGTTTTTAAATTTAAATTCAATTAAAAATTGGAGCCCGTCACAAGAAAGATCACATTAAAATTAGTCAGTTTACCAAGTTTGAGGTTGTTTCATTAGATTGCAACCATGTAGAAGGCTTTCAAAAATCAGAAAAATAAGAGACTGTATGGATTTGGGGGACGCCATCTCTGAATTAGAGAGGTTTGTATGGAATTTGGGCGACCTTTGACAGCTCACAGCCTGGTTACTATGTAATTAATGTAACATAACCAACCTTGGCAAACTTACTCATTTTCATGCGATCTTTCTGGTGATGGTATTAATTTTTTAATATGACGTAATTTGAACAATAGGTAAACTAGTGCCCAGTCCCTTTTTGAACTTCGGAACGGGCAATTAACATTTCATGTATTCACTAATAAGGTACGTTGAAGTTGGTTGTATGTGCAAACTGCATTGAGAACGTAAGTGTGCGTTTTTAAAACGAAAATGCATGCTCTTAATTCCATCAAGCCGTGTATATGGAGTTTGACGACTCCAGAAAATAAGTGTAGTCTCTCCTAGTCTCTCGCGGAAATGACTAGGCCTGAGGTTCAATGTGTTCAACAAAATGACAGACCGAATTAGCTATTGGTGGTTTTCATCAACATTACAAAAAAAAATGTATGCTTGCATGAACAACATCAGAAAATTAACAGGTAAAACAACAGGCAGAAAGAAACGTTTTGTCTAAATTATCGCTTTGTAGCGTTTTTCATAACCGAGTTATTGCCAAACTAATTTTCAGAAAATTACAGTATTTCACGATATGCGGCCGCCATGTCTGTGTCCTTCAGAGGGGCACAAATATGGCCGCCATAAAATTACACAAGAAGTAGAGTAGATTCTACTGTCAATATCACTAGCGTTCACTTCAAATCTGTTTAGATATCACTTCTAATGATATAAAAATATCCGTTTTTGTGACAGTTCAGAAACACGTTCATCCGGGACATCACAAATTTCAAATAGCTTTATTTCCAAAAGGAATCACTGGATCGATATCAAACTTTGCATAAAGATTAATGATTTCCATGTCTAGAAGATATAAAAAGAATAGCTTTCGGTAGGATTAACAGTTTAGATTTTAGAATTTTGATGACGTCAGTTGAAAACAAAGAATTAATATCCTGTTTTTACTGTCAAGTCCGGACGGCAGTGTTGTTGATGGCTATTGATATTTTCATGGCGCTATACTTTTGAAAATGAAGACCCAGTAGTAAATGTTGATATCTCAGGCCCGCAATGAAGCGGAATGAGTTTGTCTTCCGAGCCAAACGCAATCCATCGTAGATTTGACCATTTCGCAATTGGCCCACGACAAATTTCGTCCCCAGGGCCATCTCCGGTTTTATGATGGCGGCTTATTCCGCAGCTCAATTAGGTATAAAACATGTTAAAACGAAGCTTGCTAGCAGCACATCTTGTCTTTCCAGTAGCCACTATTTTGAATCATGGAACCGCTTGTCAAGTGTAGCGGAGACGAGTTTCGATGGTATTTCACGTGACAAAATTCGTGGAGTACTTTGCATTCTCCGCGCCTAGTCGCCATCTCGTTCAGGGCTCTGGCTAGCCAAAGTGTTTATATGAGAAAAATATTGTCCTTTCTGCCGGGGGGGGGGGGGGGGGGGGGGGGGTTCGGGGGTTACTCTACCTGTACCTGCTGGCTGAGGGGAGACAACGACGAACCCATTTATAACGCCGCTATAACGAACGATATTCTTCAGCCCGGCCAATTAATTGGGTACAGAACCTTGATATAACGAACCCCACCATAACGAACACATTTTCCCGGTGTTCTTTGGCACTTCCACTGTACGTCTTGCAACGTTTGTCCGTTCGTTAACAGCCAATCGTGAACTCCATGAAGCTATTGTTAGATGCTTGAACAAAACGGGAAACTGATGAACTGACTAAGAGCCTGGACAAGATACATGTAGGCCAACCTTGACAACCGCGGTCGATCACAAGATCAACACGAGATAAACTAATATTAGCAACTGAGTAATGAGTAAATTTAGCTTTTTAACAATTGTGAAACTTTGCCAACTAACAACTAAACAGCCATATCAACTTCACTTGCCGCACAAAGTTGTTGCTTTTGACCGCTTTACTAAACACACTAGTTTTTCTCGTGGACATGAAGTCAAGCTCAATCTTGCTGCTCACCGTTCTTTTCCTCGGCTCACTTGCTGCGAAAATCGCACAGACCTCCGCGAAAGCTGTGAGTGATGCGAACAAATCGACACAAGCCGGCGATGGTAAAATCGTAATCCACCAGGATTGTAACTCGGGCCCGTCAAACGAGGAGGTCTCTAAGCTGAAGAAAGAAGTTGAAATGCTTAGAAAAGAACTGATCCAGCGATTCGACAATCTACAGACTCACGGAACCAAAGGTAAAATTGATTATGATTAATATCAGTATTTAATAATGTGTGGTTCAATTCCTACTGTTACCAACTGAAGACGAACTGTAGGTGTTTATTGGCTAGGGGTATTGAATGGTCGCTCAAAATGCTCGAAAAATTAGGCTTCTGTTCGAATTGCTCGCAAAATTTAGTGGGTGCTCGTTTGCTCGTGCTCGCATATTTTTACAAGTGCTCGCATGCTCGGTTTTTGGTAAAGGTAGTTTTTTGCAGAGTGCTCGGTTGCTCGCAAGGCTAACTGTCCTAACTTTTGTCGATGCTCGTGTTCGCAAAGAAAAGCGCTGTGCTCGCATGTTCGCAAATGCTCGCAAAGACCATTCGATACCCCTTTTATTTGAGCATTTGATTCCTGACAGTGAACTATTGTCGACATCGATATTCACGGTTTTTGTCGGACACAAGGTCAGACGGCAGCAGGGCCTGCAGAAAATGTCGGGGAAAATACAGTCGAAGCTCTCGTTAGAGTACACCTGAAAAAGTGTTCACAAATGGAGCTGCCCGCTTACGGGAAAGTGTAAATACAGAGTTTGTACGAGCGCTAGAGTACAAACGGGGTTTTGTCAAATAGGTCGTAAGTAGAGCTGTCTGCTTACGAGAGTGTCCGCTCAGAGATCTTCGACTTTATTACCTGGTAACTGAAGGGCACTCATGTAGCCTGTCTATGACAGCGTCGAGTAAAAAATCAATACCCTATAGACTGTCGAATCTCTCTAAGCGGACACTCTCGTAAACGGACAGCTCTACTTACGTCCACCTTGAAAAATCCACGTTTGAACTCTCACACAAACTCCGCTGTATTTTCACATTCCCGTAAGCGGCCTGGCGCCTAGCTATAGTTGCGGACACTTGTTCTGCTTCCCGAGGGTGTCCGCTTACGGGAGCTGTACAAATAGAGGAACAGAATCAGTCAGGTCTATAACCTCCATATAACACATAGCTAATTTGATTTCAGACTCATGGACCAAGCTTAACACGGCTCCAGTTTGTTTTGGCGCGAAAGGTAACCAGTTTGGCAAGTTTCTTTGTTCCGTCTGGTGGCAAGCTGCTCGCAATCAAACTCGTTCATGTGCATGGTTATGTCACGTGCGACAACAACAAAGTTTACCATTGGTCCTACTGGGGCTGCGGTAGCCATAGCAGTGTGAGAGAGTATGTTGACGTTGCCATAACAACCTCAGCCAATGACATCCTTTTGCCTGCAAACGAATTCATCACAAGAAGCACAAAGTGGTCCAAGATTCCAGGATATAATTCGCTGTCTCCTGAGCTTGTGCTGTCCGTGTTCTCCAGTCCCCCGACCGTGACTTCAGGTCAAGAGTTACGCCTGTGGTACGGTGAAGATTTGATGAATAGCAGTGAAAGCGACAACGGAGGGAAATCTTGCTGTGAAGTGTTTGCACGCTTCATGTAAACACTGCACGACCAGTCTCCTTTTAAGCCTAATGGCATGGGTGTAATTGGTGTTGGGTTAACTTTCTGAACAGTTTCTCACAAGTTTCTTTTTTTTTAACTATTCTGTATTAGAAAAGTAACTTGTAGAAATCAATAAACGTACATTGAAATACATTTCCTTGAGTGCAGCATTATTAACGACATAGCGTATTTCCTTAGACTATAAAACGATACATTGTTCTCTCGAGACATCAGGCACGTGACGTGCGAATCGGGAAGCGCGAAGCGTCGATATTCTCAGCGTCCTCCCCAGGCCAATCCCACTCGTAATTTCGTTTCCAGATCCTTTTCGGGTTGCCGAGTTTTGGTCAACGAACTCGCCCTACGGACTGCTTTGCAATCTATATAATTTCTTCGATTTTGCTTCGACGACCTTCGATTAAACGCCCCATTCTGGAATAAGCGTCCCAAAAGAATTCTGAAATTATTAAATGTATAATTACAAAAAAAGAAGGCAGAATTACTCCCAGTCCAGTCCCTGAACTGCTATCCAGCCCAGGAGAGTTGAGGGACTAAATTATTCAGATTGTCTGCCAAAACATTAAAGCCTGGTTCACACGTGCGACGCAAATACAAGCGATGTTCATACGCAACGCAAATGCAAACGCAAGCGATCTCGCACCCAGAGTCCACGTTCCAATTCCCTTATACCAGCGTACGAGAAATGACGCATGCACATCGCTTCTCGTCGCGCTTCTGTTTTGCGCTTGCATTTGCGATGTTCACGCCATTCTCGACCCCAGACCTTCGCTGCTTTCTTGACTACGCAAGCGCAAAAGAGAAGGGCTCTGGGGTCGAGATTGATGTTCACGCGTAAACCAAGCGCAAATGCAAATGCAAGAAAAAGGAAAATTTTCCTTTTTCTTGCATTTGCATTTGCGTCTTCGATGTTCCCACCTTCCATCCGTTGCATTTCCACTTGCATTTGCGCTTGCATTTGCGTCGCACGTGTTAACCAGGCTTAAAACTTTATAAAATTCGATTGTGAGATATTTACAAGGGAAAAACCTTAAATTTGAAATAAGCTCCCAATGCGCTTATCCCATTAATTTTGAAACTGTTTAGTTAAGTGTCATCCTTACTAAAACAAAGACAGTCGATTCAATTAATAAAGTAATTGGGACGATTATTTATAAACATAGGTTAAGATAGACCTGGTTTATTGCTGGATTGAGGCGCGCGCGCGGTTTACAGGTGACTATGTAAGCCACCACTAGTGGGAGGCTAAATTGTTTTATTGAAACGTGGATGAAGACCACATTTACGTGGTGTAACAAGTGTGGATAGTAGCTTAAACCCGGCTTAGACCAAGGTTTTCTTAGACATCAAACTTCGTTTCAATAATCAATAATCGGCCCTTGTTTTTTTGCTTAGAAAGTCACTCATCCGTCCTTTTTTCTAATGGGAGGGGAGGGACAGGACTGAGAAACCGTTAGAAATAGTAAAGAAAGGACTGGAATTAAATGTGGATTATTGGAAGGAATATTTATTTCACTTCAGCAACTATACAAAGCATTAAATTAATTCCGGTCACTCGAAGTTGTCAAGCAAACATGACGTATCCTCATTGCGCTATGCTGATGTGAGCATTTTCTTTTCTATCAGTCAAAAATATATAATTTAATAATTCAACTGTTGTTTTCATGGCAATGGAATATTAAAACACTTTTTCATTATTGTCCACATTCACATTACGTGACGAAAAAGTAACCAAGCCTTTCCTCTAAATATCCTTGGAAATTATGAAAACAATTCTTCTTCAAGAAATATGCACTTCAAGAGATTGATAAATAGTCATCGGACATCAAGTAAAACTAATTTATCAGTGAAATCTGGAACAAAAAATAAGCATAAACGTCAATAAATGAGCTGCAAAAACAAATTACCGCGTAACACTAAATTTTGCGGGTCTAATTTTTGAAATTTAAAAAAGCTAATTAAGACATCGTCCGAATGGTCATTAACTAATGCCGCGTTATGGTTTCGTTGTTTCACCTGTATTTCAGTTACCAAAAAGCTATTACGTTTTATTATAAATATATTGTAATTTCAATTGTAAGCGAAAACTTATTGTTTTGAATTCGCGCCACCTACTCAACCAATCAAATGCAAAACCAAAACCAATTGCAACTTGGTCGCATGCGATTTTCCGCGATTGGCATTGGTTTGTTGTTTTACACTCAATTGAAAACCGCTCTGTAGTTTATTTTTTAGGCAATGTGAGTTCCAATGACAATATACCAATTTCGATATAATAAAATTCTAACTTGGCTCCGATGCTTAGGGGAATAAAACAAAAGAAAGTATTTATTCATCCATCGACCTCGATGTGATTTCTTTTCAAATTCTTTTGTTTTATTCCCCTAAGCCTCGGAGCCAAGTTAGAATATTAATATATCGAAATTGGCCTATTTGTGAAATATATTTCTTTTTTTAATTTTCAGACCATAGCTGAGCTATTTTAAGAGCGCTACCTGATTGGTCAGTTAAAGTTCGAGTAACGTGATGGGAATGAAATAAAAATAACTTTCATGTGCAGCACGGCGCGAAAGTATTAATATATTTAAGAAATTATCATGGGGCACGGGGAATCCGGTCTTCTCTTAGATCATCCTCTCTTGCAAAATACATCAAAATACTCACCTGGGAAGTTTGAAGAATCTTCGACCTTTCTTGTTGTGCGGGGTTCGGGGGTTACTCTACCTGTACCTGCTGAGGGGAGACAACGACGAACACATTTATAACGCCGCTATAACGAACGATATTCTTCAGCCCGGCCAGTTAATTGGGAACAGAACCTCGATATAACGAACCCCACCATAACGAACACATTTTCCCGGTGTTCTTTGGCACTTCCACTGTACGTCTTGCAAAGTTTGTCCGCTCGTTAACAGCCAATCGTGAACTCCATGAATGAAGCTATTATTAGATGCTTGAACAAAACGGGAAATGAACTGACTAAGAGCCTGGACAAGATACATGTGGGCCAACCTTGACAACCGCGGTCGATCACAAGATCAACACGAGATAAACTAATATTAGCAACTGAGTAATGAGTAAATTTAGCTTTTTAACAATTGTGAAACTTTGCCAACTAACAACTAAACAGCCATATCAACTTCCACTAGTCGCACAAAGTTGTTGCTTTTGACCGCTTTACTAAACACACTAGTTTTTCTCGTGGACATGAAGTCAAGCTCAATCTTGCTGCTCACCGTTCTTTTCCTCGGCTCACTTGCTGCGAAAATCGCACCGACTGATGCGAAAACGAGTGTGAGTGATGCGAACCAATCCCGGGACAAATCGCACAAGCCGGCGATGGTAAAATCGTAATCCACCAGGATTGTAACTCGGGCCCGTCAAACGAGGAGGTCTCTAAGCTGAAGAAAGAAGTTGAAATGCTTAGAAAAGAACTGATCCAGCGATTCGACAATCTACAGACTCACGGAACCAAAGGAAAAATTGATTATGATTAATATCAGTATTTAATAATGCGTGGTTCAATTCCTACTGTTACCAACTGAAGACGAACTGTAGGTGTTTATTGGCTAGGGGTATTGAATGGTCGCTCAAAATGCTCGAAAAATTAGGCTTCTGCTCGAAGCGCTCGCATGCTCGGTTTTTGGTAAAGGTAGTTTTTTGCAGAGTGCTCGTTGCTCGCAAGGCTAACTTTTATCGATGCTCGTGTTCGCAAAGAAAAGCGCTGTGCTCGCATAGACCATTCGATACCCCTTTTATTTGAGCATTTGATTCCTGACAGTGATCTATTGTCGACATCGATATTGTTTTTGTCGGACACAAGGTCAGACGGCAGTCGGGCCTGCAGAAAATGTCGGGGAAAATACAGTCGAAGCTCTCGTAAGAGGACACCTGAAAAAGTGTTCACAAATGGAGCTGCCCGCTTACGGGAAAGTGTAAATACAGAGTTTGTACGAGCGCTAGAGTACAAGCGGGGTTTTGTCAAATAGGTCGTAAGTAGAGCTGTCTGCTTACGAGAGTGTCCGCTCAGAGATCTTCGACTTTATTCCCTGGTAACTGAAGGGCACTCATGTAGGAGGGGGACATTGGGGTTTGCGGTATTGCGGTATTCGACAATTTTCCATGCGGTATTTCGGTAATTCCAATCTAAAATTGCGGTATTGCGGTATTCTCAAAACCTGCGGGATTCGGTTTTTTAGCGTTTTGGTCGGTATTAAAAACTATCCTCCAGTGTTTTACGACTTTTACGACCCTTTTCCATCCTTTTCCAGTTCCATGTCGTTTCGGAAACGCTTCGAAACAGCTCTAAGATCCTCTAATCCGTCACGCGAGTTTATATTAGTCATATTATACGAAACGTGATAACAATTTGATCGTTTTAACAATCTAAGCTGATATTTGCACGAAATTTAACGAACAGAGTAGCGGTCTCGGCATTCTATCGATTTTTGACAAGGTATTGGACGTATTGCGGTATTTGGCGATTTTTTTTGTGATATTGCGGTATTTGTCAATTTTTTTTGCGGTTTTGCGGTGTTCAGAACCCCCCAATGTCCCCCTCATGTAGCCTGTCTATGACAGCGTCGAGTAAAAAATCAATACCCTATAGACTGTCGAATCTCTCTAAGCGGACACTCTCGTAAACGGACAGCTCTACTTACGTCCACCTTGAAAAATCCACGTTTGAACTCTCACACAAACTCCGCTGTATTTTCACATTCCCGTAAGCGGCCTGGCGCCTAGCTATAGTTGCGGACACTTGTTCTGCTTCCCGAGGGTGTCCGCTTACGGGAGCTGTACAAATAGAGGAACAGAATCAGTCAGGTCTATAACCTCCATATAACACATAGCTAATTTGATTTCAGACTCATGGACCAAGCTTAACACGGCTCCAGTTTGTTTTGGCGCGAAAGGTAACCAGTTTGGCAAGTTCTTTGTTCCGTCTGGTGGCAAGCTGCTCGCAATCAAACTCGTTCATGTGCATGGTTATGTCACGTGCGACAACAACAAAGTTTACCATTGGTCCTACTGGGGCTGCGGTAGCCATAGCAGTGTGAGAGAGCATGTTGACGTTGCCATAACAACCTCAGCCAATGACATCCTTTTGCCTGCAAACGAATTCATCACAAACAGCAAAAAGTGGTCCAAGATTCCCGGATATAATTCGCTGTCTCCTGAGCTTGTGCTGTCCGTGTTCTCCAGTCCCCCGACCGTGACTTCAGGTCAAGAGTTACGCCTGTGGTACGGTGAAGATTTGATGAATAGCGGTGAAAGCGACAACGGAGGGAAATCTTGCTGTGAAGTGTTTGCAAGCCTCATATAACACTGCACGATCAGTCTCCTTTTAAGCCTAATGGCATGGGTGTAATTGGTGTTGGGTTAACTTTCTGAACAGTTTCTCACAAGTTTCTTTTTTTTTAACTATTCTGTATTAGAAAAGTAACTTGTAGAAATCAATAAACGTACATTGAAATACATTTCCTTGAGTGCAGCATTATTAACGACATAGCGTATTTCCTTAGACTATAAAACGATACATTGTTCTCTCGAGACATCAGGAACGTGACGTGCGAATCGGGAAGCGCGAAGCGTCGATATTCTCACCGTCCTCCCCAGGCCAATCCGACTCGTAATTTCGTTTCCAGATCCTTTTCGGGTTGCCGAGTTTTGCTCAACGAACTCGCCCTAAAATACGGACTGCTTTGCAATCTATATAATTTCTTCGATTTTGCTTCGACGACCTTCGATTAAACGCCCCATTCTGGAATAAGCGTCCCAAAAGAATTATCAAATTATCAAATGTATAATTACAAAAAAAGAAGGCAGAATTACTCCCAGTCCAGTCCCTGAACTGCTATCCAGCCCAGGAGAGTTGAGGGACTAAATTATTCAGATTGTCTGCCAAAACATTAAAGCCTGGTTCACACGTGCGACGCAAATACAAGCGATGTTCATACGCAACGCAAATGCAAACGCAAGCGATCTCGCACCCAGAGTCCACGTTCCAATTCCCTTATACCAGCGTACGAGAAATGACGCATGCGCATCGCTTCTCGTCGCGCTTCTGTTTTGCTCTTGCATTTGCGATGTTCACGCCATTCTCGACCCCAGACCTTCGCTGCTTTCTTGACTACGCAAGCGCAAAAGAGAAGGGCTCTGGGGTCGAGATTGATGTTCACGCGTAAACCAAGCGCAAATGCAAATGCAAGAAAAAGGAAAAATTTCCTTTTTCTTGCATTTGCATTTGCGTCTTCGATGTTCACACCTTCCGTTGCATTTGCACTTGCATTTGCGCTTGCATTTGCGTCGCACGTGTTAACCAGGCTTAAAACTTTATACAATTCGATTGTGAGATATTTACAAGGGAAAAACCTTAAATTTGAAATAAGCTCCCAATGCGCTTATCCCATTAATTTTGAAACTGTTTAGTTAAGTGTCATCCTTACTAAAACAAAGACAGTCGATTCAATTAATAAAGTACTTGGGACGATTATTTATAAACATAGGTTAATATAGACCTGGTTTATTGCTGGATTGAGGCGCGCGCGCGGTTTACAGGTGACTATGTAAGCCACCACTAGTGGGAGGCTAAATTGTTTTATTGAAACGTGGATGAAGACCACATTTACGTGGTGTAACAAGTGCGGATAGTAGCTTAAACCCGGCTTAGACCAAGGTTTTCTTAGACATCAAACTTCGTTTCAATAATCAATAATCGGCCCTTGTTTTTTTGCTTAGAAAGTCACTCATCCGGCCTTTTTTCTAATGGGAGGGGAGGGACAGGACTGAGAAACCGTTAGAAATAATAAAGAAAGGACTGGAATTAAATGTGGATTATTGGAAGGAATATTTATTTCACTTCAGCAACTATACAAAGCATTAAATTAATTCCGGTCACTCGAAGTTGCTAAGCAACATGACGTATCCTCATTGCGCTATGCTGATGTGAGCATTTTCTTTTCTATCAGTCAAGAATCTCCCCCCCCCCCCCCCTCCTCCCTCCCCCACCCCACCTCTTCCCCGCACTCCCCAAACAAAAATTGACCCCCGTGAGGTCCCGCGGGTGTTATCTATCGTTCTAGTAATATATCCAAAAATACGAAACACCGTTAATTCTCGAAAATATATATCATTTAATAATTCAACTGTCGTTTCCATGGCAATGGAATATTAAAACACTTGTTCATTATTGTCCACATTCACATTACGAGACGAAAAAGTAACCATGCCTTTCCTCTAAATATCCTTGGAAATTATGAAAACAATTCTTCATCCAGAAATATGCACTTCCAGGGATTGATAAATAGTCATCGTACATCAGGTAGAACTCGTTTATCAGTGAAATCTGGAACAAAAAATAAGCATAAACGTCAATAAATGAGCTGCAAAAAAACAAATTACCGCGTAACACTAAATTTTGCGGGTCTAATTTTTGAAATTTAAAAAAGCTAATTAAACAAGAAGTTCCGGTATAAAAGGGGCCTGGTCTGGCCATTCTCACACCTTGTTGTCAATCAACCATCAATGCGTAAACAGCTGACAAGCAACCTGCGCTTTTTGTACGACCGTTACTGATAAAATTTGTTTTATTAATTCTTTTCTAAGAATGTTAGCAAGTTATATCTTATTTTTGTTGATGATATATTTTGCTTCCATGATATTTTGAAGCATGTTAAGTTTGCAGGACGCTTGACTCAACAACGTGCCACGACTGCCAGAGTACAAACTTGCATTTCGCACCCGAAAGGTGTGAAATGTGGGAGGTGCTATCCCTTTTATAGCGGAACTTCTTGTTTAAGACATCGTCCGAATGGTCGTTAACTAATGCCACGTTATGGTTTCGTTGTTTCACCTGTATTTCAGTTACCAAAAAGCTATTACGTTTTATTATAAACATATTGTAATTTCAATTGTAAGCGAAAACTTATTGTTTTGAATTCGCGCCACCTACTCAACCAATCAAATGCAAGACCAAGACCAATCGCAACTTGGTCGCATGCGATTTTCCGCGATTGGCATTTTCGTTTTGTTTTTCACTCAACTGAAAACCGCTCTGTGGTTTCGTTTTTACGCAATGCGAGCTCCAATGATAATTTGTGAAATCTATTTTTTTTTAATTTTCAGTCCATAGCTGAGCTGTTTTAAGAGCGCAACCTGATTGGTCAGTTAAAAATCGAGTAACGTGATGTCAGAGCCTCGATCAGAATGAAATAAAAATAACTTTCACAGCATGGCGCGAAAGCATCAGTACAGTTGAACCTCTCTACAACGGCCACCTTGGGGCCGAAATAACTGGCCGTTGTGGAGAGGTGGCCGTTGTGGAGAGGTGGCCGTTGTAGGGAGGTTTCAATAAGAGTAAAGTGTATGTATCGGTGTACGGTTGGGACGAAAAATCCTGGCTGTTGTAGAGAGGTGGCCGTTAGTGGAGGTTCGACTGTATACAGCTGTTTCGAGAAAGGCTGTCGGAAAAAGGCGCACGCGACAATCCCGAAAGGTATTGTGGGTAGTTTTAAGTTCATGGTACCTTGACTTCAGCATTTCAGGGAAATCTGAGAAAATGGCACGAGACGCCATGGAAGTATATATATATATATATATATATATATTTATTATATACATACAGAGATTTACTCACTGGAAAGCCGCGAAGTAAATTTTCGTTCGCAAGCTGGTGCAAGCAGGTGTAAGCCAATCAAATGACGCGTATCGCTTTTTTCACGTGTGAGAAAAATGATACGTCCAATCAGGAGCCGCGTATCATGTTTTTTGACGTGTGAGCCGTAACAAGTTGATGTTTCATTCAAGGCTGATTGGCGGCGTTTCGCATCGACACACGTTTTTCGCCAGTTAAAATTATAGAATTTCAGCGTTTATGTTTAAGCTTACTTTTCTCTAAAAACATGAGTGAAAGGCGTTTTGCTGCCTACAATTCTTTGGTGGAAGATTACGTCGAAAGTCTGGAGAACAAGAACACAAAAGAAAATGGAAGCGGGACGTAAAATTGTCGAAGACTTGAGAAACGAAAACATGTCGAGCGAGAGTTGTACACTATGGCACCAGAAGAACTGGACAAGTATCTCGCAGAGTTTATTCGCTCTGTTAGACGTAAAGATGGAGAAGATTACGAACCCTCAAGTTTAAGAATTCGAAGCCTCATGTCGAGTTCAAGTTTTGAGAGGCATTTTACCCAGCTATGTCATACAATTTGAGTTGACTCGAAAATGTCTACAGTCAAAACAAAAGAACTAAAAAAGCTGGTCGCGGTAACAAGGACGAAGCAAAGTAAGGTCAGACCCCGATTTACACTAGTCTTTATATTTCATGTTTTTGTTTTGTTTCACTTTTTGCCAAATGGCGTTTTAAGCCTATATATAGCTGCGAATTTGTTACAAGCTTTTGAATGTTGCTTGTCGACTTGCATTTGTGAATAAAAATTGTCATTAAACTGGGTTTTAAATCTCTGTATGTATATAATAAACACAATACAACATGGAAAGTGCTTTGTACGGTATTTACGCACTCGTTGGGTTGTATCACTTTCCATGAAGTATTCTATAAATATCATTGCAGACAGTGACACTGTTTCGGCCTTTCGGGCCTCGTCAGTGCAGTGCTGGAAAACTAGGGTTGAGGATTGGCATATAGCCATCTCAGACGATCCCACAATTGTGGTATCATCGTATTTTCTTTTTTTCATGGAAGTATATATGTTTGCGAGTGCTAAAAGAAAGCAACAAAAGTAGGTTCGACAGCAAGTGTCAGGAACGTACCTTGCTGATCATATCCCAGATTACCTTTCGGGATTGTCGCGTGCGCTTTTTTCCGACAACGTTTCTCGAAACATCTGTATTTAAGAAATTATCATGGGGCGCAGGGAATCCTTCTCTTAGATCATCCTCTCTTGCAAAATATTATTAATACTCACCTGGGCAGTTTGAAGAATCTTCCTCCTCGACCTTTCTTGTTGTGCTTTTCACAGTAGTAGCATCGACATCCAACTTGTGGTTTCTTGTAATGAGCAGGGAGAACAGTGCAAGAAATCTTCCGCAACGGGTTCCACGCTTAGTACAAATGCACCCGGCTTGACTCCCTTACTTTTCTTCATTTTATTCTGAATGAATTGGTATCAAAAACATAAAAGTACCCATGAATTAGCGAGGCTGTAATATTTAAGTTCAGTGCTAAATATATGGTTGTTTCTAAAGCCCTGAACCTTGAGTGAAAACAAATATGGCTGTAACTTGTGAGTTTGTGGATGAAACCCTAGCGTGTGAGTATTCAAATGAAAGCTATTGGGCAGTACTTAAAATGTGGTACTGTTTATTATGCTGTACAAGGTGGTTCTAAATTTTCAGACTGTGGATGAAACCCTAGCGTGTGACCATTCAAATGAGAGCTATTGAGCAGTACTTAAAATGTGGTACTGTTTATTATGCTGTACAAGGTGGTTCTAAATTTTCAGTCTGTGGATGAAACCCTAGCGTGTGACCATTCAAATGAGAGCTATTGGGCAGTACTTCCATGTGGTGCTTTTTGTTTTTAACAATTTTGCAACATGAATTTCAATATTTTCCCTCAGTTTTTAACTTAGCACTCTTTGGAGTGAAAGGGTTTAAACGATGTCATGACGTCTCGCCATAGACTCCTGTTCGCAGTACAGTGAACACAACTGCGCCATGTATGTCATTTTATTTGTTGTTGTTTTTACATCTATCTCATAAGGAATTTCAAGCGGTTTTGTTAACAGGGTAAATATATAATGGTGGTATACACTAATCCCAAAGGTGGAAGTTGGTCGCGTTAACGAAGAATTGTTCAGATAAGAAATTGACTCAGCTCTTGAATGTTGTTAGACTACGAGCAGTCCCTGAGGGACTGCTCGTAGTCTAGAATGTTGTTGTAAGGGAGTTGGGGGGAGGGGGGAGGGGGGGGGGGGAGGTTCTACTCTTCTATACGTACCTTCCATTTACGGTAACCCTTTGTGTTAGAGTTGCTGATCGAAGCGCCTGTGTCCAGCGGGTTTACCGACTCATCTAGCCATTGAACTCTACGTGTGCCCTTAGTCCTTCTCAATGCAACCCATGATCCGCGCGGCCTCGTTTCAAATGATTTC
>MU825586.1:0-18877 GCA_029204205.1 Desmophyllum pertusum | reverse complement strand
CTTTGAGGAGAAAGTGGACGTATGGAAGTATGATACGACTCCTGGATTAAAAGCATATGTGATGATGATGAAAAGAGCCACCTGTCATGAAAATTTGAATTTGGAAGCCACAGCCCACAGCGTGCTGGTTCACTTTGTGTTGCCAAAAACTGCTTTTCCCTCGATTGTTGAAGAATCGCCCATGCCCCATTGCCCTGTGTATTTTACGTCACGGGTTGGCCCATATGCATTTTTTGCCACAAACAAATTACCGAGTTGTGTACGTTTGTGAGCTCGGCGGCCACTTGTGCCAAACAGCCAATGATCGTGATTTGGTTTACGGTGTCAATTAAATGATGTTTAGTTATTTTTCTTGTGGGTGGCTCTATGGTGTGTAAATGTACCGAGGTTGTCGTAAGAGTTGTGTGTACGAGCTCGGGTTTCTGTTCGGGTGGGTTTGGTTGTTTTTACAGTTCGTATTATAGTCAAATTAAAGACCGGAATCCCACCCGAAATACCGAGAATCACCCGAATCCGACCGACCGACCGAATCAGACCGGATCAGGAAAATCAGACCGCCGGTTGTGGTTTTTTTTTTTTTTCAAATGGCAAAAATTCCAAAATTACTATGGGACGTTGCACATGTGGAATGAAAACCGTTGCTTTGTTGCATTTCCGGTGCACATCATTGCATTTGTCGAAATCCATATATATAGAGTATCAGAGTGGAGGAAGGAGGAGGAGGAAATGGTGGAAACCTAACAACACTGTCCACTTTCTTCTTTTTTTCAGGAAGGGGCCCTAAACAATGGAACAAGTGGAAAAGGTGTTTAATTGGTACATTACCAACAAATCATTTCTATTATTAATTAATAGCCCTTTTCTCGGTTTTTAACCTGAAACTGAAAAATAATTGCATAACATACAGCTAAAACATTAGAAGCGCGAGGCAATTTTTCGGGCACAAAGCTGTAAATCATCGTTGAATTTCTTGCGCTCCTTTAAACTATGTTAGCACTATAAAAATTGTTTTTAAAACGAAGAAAGAAGAAACTAAATATGCAAACTATTTTAGTTAAAGTTTGCGCGGTTGGTCGTAAAGATCGTAATCCGATCTCCCTGTTTGCTTATGCGAATCATACTCTGTATTAATAGAGAAAAGTCGTTTTGACAAATTTTTTCTAAAAAACAACGTAAACTAAAAGAGAATTGTAGTTCCTTACATTTAAACTGTTTTTATACTAAAAGAGTTGAAGGAATCAAGAAAAACACGATCTGTTTGTAGAGCTTGTGCCCGAAAATTGCGTTTCGCGTTCCGCTTTCTATGTTCAAGTGTATGTTATGCAAATATCGCAAGGTTAACCGTGGATGGGTGGAATGAAAAGGGGCTATTATGTGTTATTCAAGTGGCTAAAAGTTCCTGTGGGTTTTTTTTTCCAATTTGTTAGAAAGTTATGTTCGGAGCAAAGTATTAAATATTAAATATCATGAATGCACCATTGTTTTAACATTCATTGGTTTGATTTTTGAATTATTTTCAAGAAATTTCCAATAAATGTCACTGTCGCCAATTTGTTGCCTCAATGATATAATAATTCATTAGGTCTTAGTGTTATTTATTGGAATGACTATCTCCGGCCCTTCACTATCAAATTAGCCTTTTGGTGAAAAGTTGGGGGGGGGGGGGGGGGGGGTGGGGGGGAGGGGGGGGGGCGGGGGGGAGGCGCTTTGCCCAATGGGGGGGGGGGGGGAGGGCTCCTGCATTGCAATTGACCAAATGGCTTACTCAATTTAAATTGTATAATATATCTCTGGGAATATTATTCCAGCATTTCAGAATTATACTTTTCTTGCACACAATTCTCAATGGAAAGAATATATCAGCCCAGGGGCGTAGTAGCCTAGTGCGAACAAGCTCTCAGGGGAAAGAGAGCTTGCATTGACTGGTCTCATAATTTTGCATGCCTGCCCTCAAAACCCCCCGCAGTTTCCGGCTGTTTAATTTTCCCTTGTCAAAAATTGGTCAATTGAAACTTTGCCGGTCGTCTCTAATTTTCTACGTAACGACTCGAAAAGTCGTTTCTCGAAAAGTAAACTAAACGGATTCAAATCGAAAAACATCTCTATCGAAAGGGGTTTCAAAGCGCAGCGACAGCTAGAAATTTTGCTCCGCGTTGGTTAGGAAATTTTGCATATTTACGGTAATTACGAAAGCCAGTGTAATATTTCCCAGAGCTGGCATGTCATGCGGCAAAAAAAGCTGTTTTCTCCGGAACTACCGTACCGTTTGACTCAAGATAGGTACCTTGGAAAAGCATTTTCAAAGCGAATTCTTAGCTTGTAACAGAAAAATATTTAGTACGTGCTCGCCTCGAAGTTTTCTTCCAAAAATAGGCATGATGGTGATAAACCATAAGCGTCTATGTTTAGCTAAAGAAAAGACGTCATCAATTAATTAATTTCCACCAATCAGGCATTTCTGTGTGCGTCTCGATTTTTTTACAGCTGAAAATCTATGAGAAAAATATTATTTATATTGTCTGAAGGCGTTTTAATCAAATAAATTAGGCCTGATGTATATGGCGCGTTTTCAGGGTCAAAATTAAAAGATAACTTTTCCCCATTTTCTTACCTGCGAAGTAAAATGTCACGCATTTCCTGACTTTGAAATAAGACATCGGTACATCACCTTTATGACCTACGAAAACAATACATGCCGCCTTTCCTTGAATTCCCCCCCCCCGCCACCCCAAAACATTCCGCGTTTCCTCGACTTCTCAACAATATAACGTCCGGCATGTTTCTGACTTTCACTGTAATAAATTACCGCATTTGATGACCTAAACCGATACAAAATATTCTGTATTTCCTGCTGAACAGCAAATTTTACTTCATAATGAAAATTGAAACTGGTTACACAACTGACATTCGCTTTCATTGGCTTCATTCTGATTTGTTTGTGACATGCGCGTGTTTCTGACTTATCAATTCTACCAGGCGCGTTCATTGTTCCGCGCAGAGCCTGGACCCAACAATATTAAAACAGTGAACCGCGGCGCACACTTTACGCGCCCAATTTCGTCTGACAACACTCACGATCACCGCGAGGTTTTAATACTAAAGTTATGGCTAATTCCCGCCCCAAAAATATATTAATGAGAAGCGGCTGATCGTCTTATTCAGCCGGCAGAACATCTAGGTTCCAGGTCTTCGACGACTTCTGCTGTAGGCAAGTTTGTCGCCGACAGTTCCTGGCGGCACTGCGAATACTGACTCCATTCCTTCCCGGCTCCGGCGAACAGTGACACCACTGATCGCCTCGTCAGCTCGCCTACCGAGCATGCAAGGTTGTTTGTGTTAACAGGCCTCCAACTGCAGCGCCCCCTACCACCTCCACCAGCGAGGACGTCTCACGTGGAGCAGCTCGTTTGTTTGCTTGGCGTACAGCAATCAAACGCATCCACAACGCCAAGCGAACGCGGTTGAGTTCAAGCGATCTAAACAACCTGGGAAAAAAGCGGATAAGAATTCCCTCTGTGAAGGGGAAACGGGGGCCGCAGATACAGATACACGGAAGCTATCATTGGTACCTTCCTTCCCTGACAAGCGGTGATACCAGCTTATCCATACGAAATTCGAGGGATCCGTGGGAAAGAAACTGCATGAAAATCCCGATGCCATTCGAGTGGCTTTTCTGTCCGATTTCTTAAAAAGTGTTCATAGGCCAAGCGAAAGGTTTTCTGCGCCCCTCTTACCATGTACCATTACATGTACCTTGCATTGTGGAGAGAATATCGATCACTGCTCATAATTATAGACAGGCGTTAGAATTGGCTTTTTTTGCAGTTCATTTATAATGACCCCCACCCCCACCCCCCCCCCCCCCCCACACCCATTGAGGACTAAGGAAATTCCCATGTCCTCAAATGCTGCATTTTCATGAGGAAAAGCCCCCACGGAAATTCTGCAAAAATTACTCCTTATTTAATATCCCCAGGAATTCCTTGATATTTATCAAGGAGTTTTACCTCCCTGGAATTGCTAATGGTTAATCCGTCTAGAAATGTCGGGTATTGTGATCTCATAATTCCACAAGATATTGAAGCCTGCTCCCGTGGAATCTCAAACCTGGACGCCCTACCGATTCCAGAAACTGGCTGGTGGCTATTGGCTGGAGAGGAATGAGACCAATTCCGCCTCTACCTCCGACAACATTCGCCGTCACAGAGTGGACGAGTGAGAGTTCAGAAACCAAATCAAACAGTCTGCATTTTTTGTCAGCCAAGTCGAACCAAAATGGCGGAGCCTAGATATTTGTTGCAAATCTGGAAACAGGACATAATCAGCCACATACTTCACTGAACTGCGTCCTGGTGCAAAGTCTTCCTTGCAAGGTTCGATTTTAACGTTATGGCCGAAGATTGCCCTAAAAAATTGCCTCTTGGACAGTCGGAGAAAAAGCGGAACATAAGGCAAAAAAAAAAAAAACGGAAAAGAATAGCGGTGGTTCGCCCCCATCATTGGATTACGCTAGGGCTGCCGCGAAACGACGAACGTGAAAGTTGCCCGAGGGTCGCATGAACTATTATTTGAAGGTCAATGAAGGTCACCCACTCGTTTTAAATATTGTTGGGGTACCAGGCCTGCGCGGGACAAGGAATTCGCCTTGGTGAGAATTGAGGAAGTCAGAACACGCCGCATTCACAAATCAGAGAATGAAGCCAATGAAAGCGAATTGTCAGTGTTGTAACCAGTTAGTGAAGTTGTAAAAAAAATAATAAAAAAAAAAAATGTCAGTTTGTTGTTTTAGTTTGTAACCACGGTTTGTTTTGTTTTTAAAGTTATTTGTTTAAATTTTCATTATTGAAGTAAAATTGCTCTTTAACGTGTTTTCAGCAGGGAAAAATACAGGTATTTTGTATCGTTTTAGTCAGCAAAAATGCGGGTGGTGGCGGGGTTATGGTGGTAATTTTATTACAGTGACAAAGTCAGAACAGAAACAGTGCAGCGGCCGACGTTTTATTATTTGGGAAAGAAGTCCAGGAAAACGCCGGAATATGTTTTGTTTTGGAATTCAAGGAAAAGCGGCATCGGCCCATGTCATGTGGCATTGTATTGTTTCGTAGGTCCAAAAAGAAAGGGGGATTGCTATGTGTTGTACGATGTTCTTATTTCAAAGACAGCAGGAAAAAAAAAAAAAGAACAGGAAATGCGTTCGTTGGACATTTTTTACTTCGCAGGTAAGAAAATGGAGGGGAAAAGGGAGAATAAAGTTTAAGTTCTTTTAATTTTTGGACCCTGAAACGAAGCGCGCCAGAGATTGTAAATATATTTTTCAAAAATTATTTAGTGATGCGGGTCTTTATGACAAAATTTCGCCATTACCCCAATTATTAATGGGAAGAAACACGTCAAAAAAATCACCAGTCCGTATTTCTCTAAGCGGTGAAGGGATAGGTTACCACGCAGTCACTGCACGTTATGACTGTGGTGCTTTTTGTGCAGTTTAATGGCTTATTTTTTTTTTATTACAACGCCTAAGAAAAATGTAAATCGGTGTCCGGAGCGGATCTACGTTTTAGCTGAACTTTCAAACTTCAGAAAATTTTAGGGATTGAAATATTATTACCCGAATTTATGAGCTCGAATTTTGCCTTTCCGAAACAATCCTAGCTAGCCTATTTTGCTACAGCATAAACGACATTTTTATCTCTTAGCTGTGGCAACAAACAAAGGCCAGTCTATATATCATATCCCATTATTAAGAAAAGTTCGCAAATGAATGACATTGCCTAACACGAAGTATCTGAAGAAGATGATAGGCCTTCCGAAACCAGATATTTCCACCCGAAAAACGATCCGTTGGGCGTGCCCCTTGATAACGTCTATCCTGTACGACTCAAACATGCACTGCTCTTGAAAGTAGCTTTAGTAGTATGAAGAGAAAAAAGTACACGAGGGCCGAAGAGAGATTGAAGCCTCTCTGGCAATTCTGCACATCCATATAAAGCACTTTAGCGCCGCCTTAACGGAAAATCAAACAACTAACTATTGCGTTCTTTAGGGAATACGTATTTATTTATTTATTGAAAATGTCCCGCGAAAAACGCCCAGGAAATCGGCATTTCCGAGACCCATAAATTTCAAAAATTTTTCAATTAGCTATCTTCTCGTGCGTACACGCTTAGCTTCAAAATCCCACACGCTACGCCCGCCTGGATGAAGCCAACACGTCCACCAAAAGACCTATACATTTCATTATGATCAGCAGAAACAGAAGCCTTCTTGTTTGAGATTTGAGATTAAACGGTCGAACGCAATTCTCTTATATTAGATCTTGCCACAAGTCGTCTCTTTGAAGCGAACACCGGGCGTCTTTTCTAGCCGACAACGATGTCGGAGGAACGTCGCCGGAAGGACGACTTGTTTCACTTTGCAGGGATTTGAATCAGAGCTCGATTTTTAGGCCGCGGAAAAAAATGAATTGACATTTCTCAAATGTTTGCGTTTTTTAAAAAAATTTCCAGATTGTTTCTAATATCGCCAAAACTCGAGAGAAATAAAGTGTATTCAGTGCGGGGTAGAAGAAACCGCAGACAAGAGGACAAGGGTTGGTTTTTTGGGAAGCTTTGTTTCAGAAAAGTTTTGATTACTGGTAAAGCTCTATTGACTGAACATGCGTGGAAGAAATGGTTAAAATGTTCGGAGAAAGAAGAAAACATTCAAGACGCGAAATAACCGAGGAAAGGAGGAAACCAGGAAACCAAAACACAACGAAAAAGGAAAAATAATATTGGAAAGAGCTTTTAGAAAGTCTATCTCTTTAATCTGTGATTACTACTAGTATTAATTATAACTCTTGCGTGGGCACGCGTTGCGTGTACACCTCGCAAAACGTGGGTTATTTACGAGTATTTAGCAAAAATATATATTTGTCTTCAGACAACGCTTTGCTTTCCTTGTGGTAGCTTTTCTTTCAGGAATAAGGTGTTACAATGTAAAATTTACTGTTTTACGCATGCGCTGAAGGCTCTGTAGTGCCATTACTAACAACAAAGTACAATGTAAATAAAAGGTGTAAAGCTTTGAGGTAGATACCAAAAACAGTTTGGTATTGAAGAAAGAAAGTAAGTTATCGTTTCTCTCCGGTCTGATCGTGACAGTTCAAACATAAAAAGAGTTCAAACTATCTAATTTGCGCCGACGAGATTTTCCACAGATTTTAGCATTTAAAAATGAAATATTACTAGCAGGGAACCCGTGACGCCTAGTTTAATTAATGAGACTTGAGGCGCCTACTGATTTCACGGGAGAGAATTTCGGTAAGAAGCGCTGTTATAATTTTTGGCATGCAATTAAAAGGAAAAGCTCTAAAAAAAATTCTAAACTATCTCTATTGCCCGAGGATTTCCACAGGCGCTGTGACAAGAAAATGTTTCAAAATTTCACTTCCTCAACCAAAACTCCGCAAAGAGGCACATTCTTGTCTGTCTGTTGGTGTTCCAAAAACATTTCTTTCTTCCAATCCTCTCTTAAACCTCTTAAAATTTCATTGAAATTTAGGGTAAGTCCCGCTTCAAACGGCACTCAGTTACTCACACCCCGCTATGCGGACTCTGTTCGTCGCACTTTGTAATAATCGTCGATACTTGCAAGACCTATCGCACTTTGTAATAACTTCGTTCCGCACTTTGTAATACCTGACGCACTTGCAATAACACTTGGTCGCACTTGTAATACAAATAGCTCTAGATCAATTAATACGAACTTTAAATCGGCGTTCCAAGCTTGGCTAGACTTGGAGGCAATATGATGGACTTTTAGCTCATTGTGAACAGTAATCCGAGAAATCGTTTGCCGTGAAGCCGGCGCCGACTGACAGTAAAAATAATTCAGATTGTTTTTCTCATATCAGGACGAAAAAAGGTTGTTTCTAATATCTGTTTATCGAAACATTCACTGAGTTGAAGCTGTAGGTTATTTTAAGCCGTTTAGTTCTCACAAAGTTTCATTTTGGTGCATGAAAACAACTGTCGCCTATAAACTGTGGACATAATTTTATCGATTATTTAAGCGTACATTCAAGTGAAAATCCGAAGCGAAAATATCTCCGAAATTATATAAAACACATTAGATTACATGTTTCCGTGCGTTGTTAGTAATAGATCACAGAAGACGTCAAAAGTGTAAGAACATCAGTGACACACTCGGTGAGCCTCGTGGTGCATGTGCCACTTTTTTGTCTTACACATTTGACGTCAATCTGCAATTCTATACTGAACAGGACGCCAACGGCAACATGAGAATCTTATTGTGTTAATATTTTACTTCAAACATTCTTAATTTCAAAACTACATTAAATCTTCAATATTTCTTATTTCTCCAAATTTTACATATCCTTTGAGAAAAATAACTATTTCCTCCAAAAAAACACGCAAAAATCACCCAAAAATTTACAAAACACCCCATAACATAGATTCGTGAAGAGATGAGGCATAGCAGTTCTTTGGACTTTGACTTGAAAACGGGAACGCAGATATTGTTCATCTACACCCATGTTACGTGGCGGGGAAAATGGCATTCAGGTAAGTCCCGCCTTAAATAATCAGAGGACTGGAAGGAAAAGGCCGCAAACACAAGTCCTGTTTACCCAAGAAATCCCGAAACGAAACAAACCTTTATGGAAGTCCTTTAGGAAGTTGTCGATTCTTCTACAAGTACCACGAACGAAAAGTGACCGTAATTCCGTAAATAGCAGAGAGTCTGTAAAAGCGGAGTCATTTTCAGTCAAACCTTTATATCTTCGGCGGGGGGAGTTGGATTTTGTCCGGAAAACGGGCGGGTCCTAATCGAGGAGCCCGTCAACAGTTTGTCAACATAAGATTAAAAGTCTCGTAAACATGAGCGCAACGTGTCATGCGATTCATCCGAAATTCGAAAGCCGTATATTGCGTACTATTCAATAGAAACCACAAGAGATGTTGTTCCCGTTTTCGACGTAAGTAGAATATACCGAAATCGGGAAAATCGAAAATTGTTTGACATTTTAAGTGTCCTTGCCTTAGTGCCCTTGCGTCAGTTGCGGCTGAATTTTCGCTCCTGGCCAAAACTAAAATGTCAAACGTAGCGTGATTCTACTGATCCACGCTGAAATTGATCTACGCCGCAACTGGCTGACTTCACCGTGATGTCAGAGTTCAAGCGTAAATGTTTATTCGCAATCATCAAAAAATCCGAAACAAGTCTTTTGGCAATTGAGTTTTGGTGACAACCAATCAGCGTCGGGGGGGGCTGGACAATATGTCAAAACATGACCCTCAAAATGTTCAAAATTAAAACTTTGAGAAGGGAAGCGTGTTTTGAAGCCCTCTACAAAATATTCAAAATTAACTTGAGAACGGGGCGTGTTTTGGAAGCCCTCTAAACTGTACAAAATTTGATGGACGTCGGTATACCTAGGACTTACGTAGGGACTGAAAAAGGAACGAAAAACATAGCATGCTCTACTACTTACAACAGTTTAACTTTCCGCTTAAAGAGATCTGCTGGTGATTAACGTGACTCATAAGGAAAAGACGCGATGGGTTCTATTGCAATGGATTTTTCTATCATTCTGTAATCTTGTTGTTGTTGTGTTGTTGTTGTGTTGTTGTTGTTGCCAAAGGCTGCTGTAGAAAATAATGTTTCTTTGAAGTCTCTGATGGCTATTGAATTTGTCATATGATTCTTCCTTTCTAGTCCAAATGGCTCAGGAAAGTGCTTCATTTAACACAGCTTTGCTGGTTACTGTGTCAGATGATTTGTCACGTAACTTCTACGCAGTGTGAAACGAACAATCCACTTGGGCATGATGCTACAGGGACACATCTTTAAGAGGATCATGGGTGTTCCACTTGGTCAGAATGCTTACAAGCGTGCAACCTTGACGTGAGATGTCAAAGTTTAATCACGTCATTTCCCAAGAGATGTGTGATTGAACAACCGAACCAAGGAAGCCAGACCTGAAGACTTCGTTGTGGACTCTGACAGATATTACTTCGGACGATACAAGGAGAGAGGTAAAGAAGGGATTGGAGACAAATGAAATTGGCTAAAATCTCATGGATGACTCCTGCAATTTCCTTTCACTTGTTGCCTTCCAAAATAAATATAATCTGATCGCGCGGTCTTTAACTTTTCTAGGAATCATTTCTGCAACCAAATTATTGAAAAGTCACATTCTCAAAATACAATCCCGCTTAGAATGAAAGCTTTTTGTCCAAATTTTTAGCAAGCTCAAAACCAAGTAGAATTGTATATAAGAAACTTGTATCAAAAAAGGGCGAATACCTAAGTCTACTGAGTCAACAAAAGTGGCGCGAAGACGTCGTCTTTGCACCAAAGCAAGAAATTAATTGGAAAGCGCTATCAGTATCCTTTCAAGGTACAAAGAGTTCAAAATTATAGCTTTCAATTTTAAATTTTACACAGACGACTATCAACTAATAATTTTCTGAAAAAAATTGGATTGTCGATAGCGAGAAATGTACCTTCTGTCAAGGAGAAATAGAAAACTGATTCACCTATTTGGGACTGCCCCCAAACTCAATCTTTCATGATCAGTCTAAATTCATGGCTGGAGATATGCCAAGTAATGTAAAAGAGAAAACCCTTACAGCCTGACACAGCTCTAGGTCTGAAGCCGGATAGCTCTAATATAAACTTCAAATAAACTTTTGCTGTTTAAATGCTAAATACTATATCTGGTTATGTAGACTGAAAGAATGTGATCCAAAATTAAATAATTTCGTACGCTATCTGAGATATATTCAAGAATTAGAAAACAATAGCAATACAACAGCTAGCCAAAAAAAATGGGAGCCTCTTGAGCCTTTCTTGTAATCTCTCTATTTAACTAGAAAGCTAGTAAAACGTGTTCCTGTTCCCCTGAAATATATGCAACCTTTCACGGATTCTCTCTTTTAGCTCGATCTCTTGACCTTTTTTTCGCCCAATTGCACTTCCGAATTACTATTTAACTAAGTATTTTTTTGTCCTACCGTAACATAGTAGTAGGGTAGGTTTTTTTTGTTCCTTTTATTACTTGTTTTCTCCCTATTAATGTAGTGTAGTGTAATGTAGTGTACATAATCAAAAACACATTGTAATATAAGTTGGTAATGTATTGTACTAAGTATTGCATGTAAAGTGTTGTAAATGAGCAAATAAATTGTATTGCATTGCATTGCATTGCATTGACATTGTATTGTATTGCATTGCATTGTATTGTATTGTATTGTATTGTATTGTAAATGACGATTCTATGTTGGGTGCACAAAGGTTGATTTCTTGATCAATCACTGCATATGTCAAGTTATTATTTTCACTGCAGTGCAATGTCAATATTATTGGTATCAATTCAGGGATTTTGCTTTTGTGACACAATCCAATATGTTTATTTTATTCTTGATAGTCCCCTCGGTTCCATTCCTGTGCTGCCCGCTGAATCGTGTAAAGAAATCAAGGCGAGTGAAGAAGGCCAAAGCGGTCAGCGGCAAAAACTGGCTGAATATCAAGGAGATGAGAGAAGCAGCTGGAATAGCTTCGATGACATTCCCGGTGAGAATATTTTACCTAATGGTTAGCGCGTCTGACTCCAGATCGACCGGGCCGGACTCGAACAGAACGCAAATGACAACCTCGTTCCAGGGTCTCTCATCCGGTGGTGAGATGAGAGACCCTGGGAACGAGGTTTGCGCAAATGATTCCGGCCGAGATACGTAAAGCTCACATTGCCTCATCAGTCCACCCAGGAGTAAATGAGTAACGGCGAATTATCAGGGCGCTCCTGTCAAATGCTGGAAGGTAACCTGCGATGGTACTAGGAGTATCGCTACTCCCGCCAGTAGCTTCACGCTATAAACGAAAAGGCTTGTAGACAGACTTTTAACATTACAAATATCCCTTTAAAATTTCAGGATTCGCCTATCCGCTATCCATGATCTTCGCATTTGTCCGAAAATAGTTTTTTTTTAAACGTACGACTTGTATTAAGCGGAAAGCACTTTTCCGTCCTTGATTAAACTGTGACATTATCTTTTCACCAGGTGTATTGCGATATGACACCAGGCACCCAAGGTTGGACTCTATTGCTCGCATCTCGAACCGTGACGCCAAACACTGGATGAATGACTCTGGTTACTGGTGGTATGACAGGACTGAAGCTGCTGGAGAAACCACTGACCCGTCAAAACAACGCTGACATGATATCGCCAGCGTTTTGGTCGGTCAGCGGCAACGAGTTGAAGATCACGCGCAGTGATGATCTTAAGCACACTCCTTTGTTGCAGACCACAGATGACTGTCTGGGTGAACAGACATTCCGGTCCAAAAGTCACAAGCTACGGTGACTTCAGGGATGGTATCGTTTGGGCCACTAATCGATGTCTGGGGAGTTGCAGTGTGCAATATGGCGGACAGTACCAGGCAACTGACGGGTTTATGTACGCGAAGTGTAATGGAAACATCCAAACTGGCGATAGGATTAGCTTCTGGTGTGAATCTGGATATAGTGGCGCAGTGATGATGATTGGAGGTGGAGGTCGTGCGGGAGGTGGAGGTAATTGTTCAGGCACTGATCACGGGATTGGAATAACGGTGGCGCAAAATGCTTCCTTTGTAGCCGGAAGCGGACGGCGTGAAGATGATTTTGGCAGCACTGGATGGAGAACCCGTACTATGTTTTAAACTTGTGGATTACGTTAAACATGCATGTGATTCAACAGCAGCAGCAACAACAACAACAACAATAACAACAACAACAAGGTTATTTGGTTTCCCCATATTTATACATGATATTACCATTAAATAAGAAAAATAAAATAAAAAAAGAAATAGTTAAAAATAATCGAGGAAATTATACAATGTTATACTTAGAACATATGAATAAATGCTGATAATCCTAAACTAAAATGTCGGGAAAATCTAAATTAGCATAACCCACTGACCGACTTTCACTGAGGTAAACGCAACAAGCTGATTGGCTACACAGGGGCTGTCTAATTATCGATAGCCGTCTTTCCTTTTATTTGTAATTTCAAAAATATAAGCTGCAGTAGTTCTGCAAATATTGCGATATTTGTTCTTTAAAATCATTGGTGATAGTTGCTTCTAATGTCGGAAATAGAAGGTACATGAAAAAAGTAAATGTTCTTCATTTTCGATTTTATTTAATTTACATAGATCACATTATTCTGAGGTGTTCTGGTAATTTTGGAATTTGGTGTCTACCGAGGAAAAAGCGGTAAAGATGATCAATTTTTTATCGCAATCTTCCAGCGTAATAGTTTCCCTGTATTTGGATCATGTTTGCAGTTTGCTTTGACGCAGAGCCTTTGGCTCGTCGTTAGCACAAGCGGTGGGGAAATAATTGTTAATATTCACGGGGACTACAAAAATATAAAATTGGACTTTTGCACTTTAGAAGTTATCTTTTACCACGAAACCTGTATAAATAATATTTCTGTTGATGTACTTTTTGAGCAAACTTTAGGTGACGCCTGAATCAATAATATTTGTATCGTTAGAATTTGTGTTCAAACGAAACAAGCTTCTTTTTCTTCTAGATTTATATATTACAACAGTTCGGAGCATGAAAAAGTTCGCTGGCTTGTCTAGAACTTTCAACCTCTCAGGGTTCTCTTCAGGACATGATAATGAATATTATATTAGTTATTACGTTAAAAATGCTGGACAAGTAAAAAATAAAACATGAATATTGATTCCCTAAGGTGCTGTCTAAATTGTCTTATTGTTTGAGTTTCTTAGGATAATAGTTATATAATTAGGATATGTACAAGCGAAACAAGCTTCGTAATTTTGTTGTAGGATAAATTATGTTTTATCATCTGTTTTGAAGTAAGCTGCCTTTACACAGCTTTCTAGGCTGAGCTTATATACAGTTTTACTGTGATCGTAAAGCTGAATGTAATCAGGTTACTTCAGGTTTCAAGCTGACTTTATTCAGCCTTCTTTCATTTATACAGCTTGCATGATACAATAGAATTTAGCGTTAGTATAAATTGAGCAACTGCCATTATTGTAAATCGATTTGCATCGAAGATTTATGTTGGAGGATTAAACGTGTGAAGTCAGTCAAGCTCTGTGTGGTTCCTGATTCCAGTTGTAAGTAGATCTCGTACTTTGGAACTCGTGACAAGTTTCCTTTCCCGCAGCCAAGTGTGTGTGTTCAGTTAATCCCCGCCGTTAGCTTCTCCGGCAAAGCTTCTCAAAGCTTCTCAAAGTTTTTTAGTCTTTTACAGCGCTCGGTGCGGTAAAAACCTATTGTCACAATTTTTAGTCACATAACCTTGTGTGGCAATGGTGTCGTAAACATCGTTTTTACGTTAAAACTGTGCTTTTTGTGCAGTTTAATGGCTTATTTTTAAACGCTAAGAAAAATGTATCTGTTCGGATACGTTAGCTGAACTTTCAAACTTTAGTGATTGAAATCTTATTACCCGAATTTATGAGCTGAATTTGCCTGTCCGAAAATCCTAGCTGACCATGTTTTGTACCCAAAAACGACATTTTTATCTCTCCGAAAAACAAAAGGCATTAATTTTCCCATATTAAGAAAGCTCGAGATGACACTGATTTCCCTAACCGAATTATCGAGGCGATTATAGGCCTTTCGAACAGATATTCCACCGAAAACGATCCGTTTGGGTGCCCCTGTAACCTGGTCGGTTTCCAAGTGGAGGAAACATGTAATCGGCTGCCTTTATAATGGAGAAGACTCTCTCACCTGAATGTTAATCCCGGGATGTTAATAGCCCATCTACAACAGTTTGTCAGTTCAAATTAAAGCAGATCTGCTGGTGATTAACATGACTCACACGGAAAAGGCGCCAAACCAAGTGACGCTGTATTCTTTGCCAAAGTAGAATGTAATGCTTGAAAATAATAAACAACAACATTCCTGGAGCATATCCAGACAATTAATGGCGTTTTTGACAATGCTGTGGTTTAATGGTTTTTGGTTTGTTTTTGTTTGTTTAAAAGTTTTCAACCAGTTAATTTGCAAGCATATAGCTTATGGTTCATAGAACCCAGAACAAACATTTGCAGGTGTCGCAGACTTTTCCGGGGAGGTCTCACTTTGTCCATTTCGATACGATCGGTACTGATATCTTTTCGACAAGGACTTCCTTTAGCTTAAAAATAATCGGGTAATTTTCCGATATCATTTCACCTGTCATATATACCTCTTACTAACCGAGTTCGAGGTCCGTACGGTAAGTTACGGACCGAGTTTTTTCCCTTCGATTTATGGCCCAAGCGCGAAGCGCGCGGGCCATAAATCGAAGGGGAAAAAACGAGGATCCGTAACTTACAGTGCGGACCGAGAAGACGAGGTTAGTAAGATATTTATTATATCTCTCCCTTTGGAAAAAGGAAAACATTTCAAGTCAAGCGCGAGGAAAGCGGTTTCATTTGACTGACACGCAAAGATCGCCGGAGTTCGACGAGTTGTAAACACGATTTGAATCCAAACTTCAAACGTCTTCAAACAATTTTTACCTAGTTTATATTTTCTGTAAAAGCATGAAAACTAGGTACAGTTCGAGTTTACTTTTAAATTACTTCTTGAAGTTTGTTCAACAGACAAGGACAATAAATTTGATTCACCGATTGAGAAGAAAGCACCGCAATCAATACAGCGTGTTCGTCAAACTGAGTGAAAATACGCACTGAAATACGAGAGTGTTTCTTACAAATACTGAACGAAAGAACACTAAAATTGTCAAGAAACTACGGGACAAATTAAAAGTCTTCTCAGATACTGCCGTCCATTTTGTGGCGCTTTGTTGTGTCGTCCTGAGAAGTGTTTGCTGCAGAAGTCGCATAATAACTTGGTGAAAAATTTGCCGAGGAGCTTATCAAAAACATCAACAGGTAAGACTTACGTTTTCCACGTTTTAACGCAGACGTCTTAGAGCAAACATGACCTTTTCCATTCAGAATTCGTCTTCTTCACAGTCAGTTTGCGGACTTTTCGGCAGAGATAAAACTGTCACTGAAGTTCCTGAATCGAGTCCGGCAGGCTCGCACATCTTGGACGCTTTCGGCTTCTAAAAGCTCCCGACTGATAAATCGCGTTTGAAGTTTGGAAGATCCTCTTCGCTTCGCTTTTGTTTCTAAAGCTCTTTCATCTGATTGCAAACGTTTAAAGTAGGTTTCAAAATCGTCTTCTTGAGACATTATTATGCAGAATTTGAAATTAATCGAAACTAACTTGCAAAGATGGCGTCATGATCAGTAGCACTCTCAAAATTTCGCGGGCCGTACGGTAGAATACGGCCCGTAAAATTGACCAATCACAGCGCGCGTACTATATAAGAGATATAATAATAGACCGTATTAGCTATTCGTTTATCCCAGAAGCCCATGAGCTCAAGTTTATCCTCAAACTACTTTACCTACGGGTTCTCCGTGTCTGTTCTAGTTTGATAGCGGATTAAGGCGTGTGTGCATTTAAAATGCAAATTTTAGAATACAAAATTGTATCAGTATTTTGCAGTTTAGTTTAGTTTACACCAACTTTTAGAATTAAACTGAAACGGAAGCAATTTAACTTTTCCATGGCCAGTTCTAGTTTAACGTTTTTTAAGCATCAGTTTTCGGATAAATCCCAATGAACAAATACCTAAAACCAGAGGTCTATAACTAAAACCAGTATTGTATGTATAGTCAGTTTTCTCAAGAATGGACATTTGAGATCGAGTTGGAATTGAAGTCTTCCAAGCGCTGTATTCGCATAAGCTTTGCGAACTGCTTGCGGTATTTAAGACTTTATACGGATTCAGTGCAGAATTGCACGCTAAGACTGCTTGAACCCAGGGGAAGGCTTTCTTAAAACAAGACCGGCTTTTAGAAGGATTTACGATGATAGGTAGATTGAAATAACAATGGCAGCCAACATGCAGAGCATATATTCCAACAACGGTGAAAATGGTAATGGCGGCTTTCTTTTCGGCTTTGAGCTGCTGTTCTGCCGATATTTTCAGCCTTTGAACTTTGTTTTCTTGCCGTTTAGCGATGAAAAAGATGTAGGCATACATAGACATAGTGCCTATCATTAGCACGATGCAGTCCCGGGGGGGGGGGGGGAGGGGTACTCAAAAAAGTTTTATACGGGGAGGCTCCGCCCAGAGGTCCAACCCCTTACCCTTTCATATACCATTTTTCACAGAAAAGGTACCCCTTTCATATACCTTCCATAGAAAATGGTATCCCTTTCATATACCTTCCATATAAATTTATGAAAATGGTACCCCTTTCACATACCTATAGTAGAAGCACTGCATCCCTTTTCTATACCCCTGTAATGAACTTAATGAACAATATATATCACCAAAAATCATCAAGCATTACCAGTAGAGATGTTAACCAAACAATAATATCATTTACTCGTGAAATCCCTACCCTTTCATATACTTCAACTCGTGAAATCCCTACCCTTTCACATACCTCGAGCCTAAAAAAGGACCCCTTTCGGGCGGAGCCTCCCCGTATAGTCCATTATAGGGAGTACCCCCCCCCCCCCCCGGGGATGCAGTAGCCTAGAAGGATGATTCTGGAAAAGATTTCCCGCGCGTAAAGCGCTCTAATTGTGAGAGAGATGAGCCATACTATCGCAATGGTAATAAAAGCTGTTTTGGATGTCACCATTCCCATCATTATCTGAATGGAAATCGTATGGCGATAACACGGTCGACAGTAACAGCAAACATGTTTGTAACAGAAGCGATCAAGGTACAATGACCAAAAAAGCTCCTTGCTATGTCAAACGGCGAGCCCTGTTGTGTCACCTGGCTTGTAAAGTGGTTGTAATTGTAGATCGACAAGGGGTAGGTAAATAAAACACACGGTGAAATCTGAAAATGCCAGACTTGATATGATGAGATGGGGACGGCACGAAGGTTTGAAGATTTCAGGACAGCTAGTATTACGACCTATTACCAACGCGTTTCCGAAGCTGCCACAGAAACTTGCCAAAGCGCACATGACGGAGAGAATCACAACGGATTCTTGATCTAATTCTGGATTGAGAGAGCTTGTAGCTGTGGTTGTGTCATTTGGAGAGCTTGTATCAGACTCGCTACAGTTGCCGGCACAAAACATTATGGCTGCATATGATCATGATGGGCAGCTGTTCAGAGTTCTGTTGATACTTTTTACAGTTATACTCGCTGAACTGGTTTCACTGAGTAAACCGCCTGCAAAGTAAAAATAAAGATACTAATAAACAGCGAAAAAACGCACTACATGTATGACCACAAATGTGCCAAGGTTAGAATCTCAAATTAAACTTTTTGTTAAAAGAATGGTGAATTCAATAAGGGCACGAAAGGTGGAAAGTAAAACAAAAAATAATTTACAGCGCAACTTTCTTGTCTCCTATTTGATGAGCTTATTACCCATTCAATATTTAAGAACCATTTCAGCCTGCCACAGAAAATCACGGGTTCTTTTATGCGAGTTTTTACTGTACTGATGAAACTAATGACTTTAAGGTCCCATTTACACGGCCCGCGGTTACACGGCGCGGTTTCATTTGTAACCGAATCGTTTTCGATGCGAAGCCTTTCGTTACACGGCGACGATGGAAAACTGCATCGCTTTGAAAATGCTGTCAAAAAGTTGAGCGTTTTCAAAACGATACGGTTGCAATTACAAGTACCGTGTCAACGGGAACGGTAGCAAGTTGACGTCTTGCGGCGTAACAATTTACACCTAGACGCCACCCAAAACGGTAGACAGCTTTTGACGTCGTTTTAAGTGAGAAAACAGATTTTATTTCATTATCGCCTTATGTTACAAACAATTTACATCTCTATTCAAACTAAAATTCAAA
>MU825585.1:0-18963 GCA_029204205.1 Desmophyllum pertusum | reverse complement strand
TGCGGAACCTTTACTGGTAGACACCACCGAGACACGACAAAATAAAAAACCATCAAAGACAATCATAAATAATATATCTTGACACGCGGTTTCTTTATTATTGCAAGCTGCAAAGATCGTTCAAGCAAAGGACTAAGGCATCAACCAATCATCCAAAAAATTACATAGAGAGAGAGAAGGCTCGCCCAATCTCTCTCGCTGTTAGCACTGAATGGCGTATTAAGGAAAATGCATAAAATTATAAGCATCAATTTCACAGCATTCTTGCCCACAAGCCCATAACTGATCGGGACAGTCGCATTTAAACAAGTTCCATTATTCTACCCGAGATCATAAAAACGTGGAAACCTTGCCGCCATATATTATACTCAAATAGTCATCAAAAGGTTTATCTTTGCTAGCCCAAAAAATAAAAATTCCTAGAAATTTTCGCTATCTAGCATGACTCAGGAAAATCTCTTTATAAAACTTAAATAGCCATCAAATTACAATAGAACCTAATACAGAAATCTCCTAATATATTCCTTCTCACAAGAAGAGAAGGATAAATACTGCATGTACAGGCATAGCTCTACAAATGCAAAGCCTAAGGGTTAGAGTCATAATTTAAGACGTGGCCTATGACCATCTCCTAGGTGATAAGTGCCTGTTGATATTGGCAATTGCAAACATTTGAGATATACCGGTCACAATAAATCAGAGCAAGGTTGCCAAGTTCATAGTACGCCAGTATGGCTAGCCTACCTAATGACAGCCCTATGGGCCTGCAGTACAAATCTTTTGGAAGACAGAGTAACTGTGCCCGGTACTCAATAGTAGAGTATTGGACAATCTCAGATCAGAAGACGCTCAAGCTAAGAGCACCTGGCACGGCTAGACAACAATGCCCCGCCCAAGCCTCCTGCCATATTTGTGTATAGCTGTAAATAATTACGTTGCCAGGCTAAGAAAGCACACTCGACTCTCACCGTGACTACTAGCCCACACAGAAAGCTATAACAGGGAGATAGCAGCGAGCGCAACTCGCTATTTCTACTCGCTGAAGGACTAGATATTCCAGGCACCAGGAAATGGAAGAATCAGTAACTACTAGAGCCCTATTGGAAACTGCCCAGAGCCATAAGTGCCAAGGCACTGAATGCGAGCCACAATAAGCGTCTATATGATCCCGTCGGACTGCCAAAAAAACAGAACAGCCCCTGACGTATAAAACATAGACATACACTTCTCACCCACTATCCTCATAAACCATCAACACAAGACGATTGCGCACAATCCGTATCAACAAGTCAAAGCAGAGCCCCCGTATTAACTCTCATCCGTCGATGAGCTATACTCTCTGAGGCGTAACGCACATCAGCACATGAAGAAAGATATCATGAGGAAGCGACACGATGATGAACTGACAGGGGCGTGAGGCCTGTACGCACGCACTTTGATTGCCGTCGCGTACATTGCTTGACCATACTCGCAAAGGAATTACAAATGTAGCTAACATTAGCATTCAAACGCGGATGTACAAATGCTGTAGTGGCTTTCAAAGTGAAGCAACAGCGCAATGCCCCCGCGTAAAAATAATAAGCTAATTCAATTCAAAATTCAGAGAGCACAAACAGAGCGGTGCATTTTTTGGAAAAACCAAAAGGCCAGGCTGCGCACGGCCAAAAGTTGGTAAGAAGACAATTGCTCTCTTAGACTAGAATAATAGGGCACCTTGCGCGCTCTGTACATTTTCAATGATAATGCGGGGCAAAGGTGCCCGGTCAAGCGGATGCGAATAAGCTGGGTGGGCCCGTCGAGGCTGAGGAGTAGATTGAGGTAATGACAGAGGCGTAGGTGAGAATGGCCCAGGCCACCCATCCCGACCCTCACTCTGCAATCATGCCCACTGCTGGTCAATACAACAATAAATTGAGATCGTTACCAGGCCTTCTCTTTTAAGCAGTGCAATCTCTTAAACAAGGGACGCCAATTACATGCCTTGATACAATGATACCGACCGGCACCGTATTTCCTGGGGACAGCTGGGACAAGCAGCCAAGTGAGCCGGATCTGGCTAAAAACAATACCATTAAGCATCAGGCAAAAATCATTTACAATAATTTAAATACTGGTAACATAATACATTACAACTGCCATATATCAAAATAAAATAATTTATTATGCCTGTAGCAAAGTAGGGCATTTTGACATTTAAATTAAATATTTAAACCGATTGGACTATACACGTGGAGAAGAGCACTGGGAGCAGAGGGGCAAGAGAAGGTTTTTACACCAGTTCCATAGGCACGTTATTTTACACAAGTAAAATATTCTCACTGTCCGTAGCCCAATGCTAGGAGAAACCATTTAGAGTCCCTTGCCCCGTTCACGAATAAACAGCCCAACCGCGTAGTGCAAGTAATTAACGTCGAAAAGATAACTGATATGATCGAAAAAAACTTTCCATAAGCAATTAAAAATCGTGCAATAGTGATTAAGTAATACAGCCCGCCATGATCGATATGTACAGGGCGATGGAGCAAGGTGCAATTTCTCCATAAAAATTAACTGCTGCATCAACCAGTTCATTGTTATTTGCATTCGAACAAGTTAAAAATCGAAACCAAAGGAAATACTCATAACACTGCACGAGATAGCCCCTTCCCTGTTGCCAAGCATACAATAGAAAAGTAAATACATAAGCCCCATGAATCAAAGCTAAACATCCACCTAATAAAGCATATAGGAAAGATAACCCTGTTCAGCCCAAGCAATTGACTATATTAATTCTTTCCATTATAGTGAATTGACTGCTGCATTATTCGTTTATTAATGATAGTTCTCAGAATAGCAGTTTTTACATAAAAACTACAGTATGTCAGTGGTTTGACATGCAAACGGAGGTGAAAGCGGTTCATATCTGGTATTGTTAGCCCTATATAGACATGCAAACAGACAGTAAGCGCAAGTGACAATCCGTCTAGCGCATTAGTATTTAGACCGCCCATTAAAGCCTCATTTAAGATAGGCTCGATTACCAGCCGCTGTTCGGAGAAAAAGAGCCAAAACGAATGACCGAGACTCAAGAGGGAGCGCGCCGGTGGAAAATCGTGAGACCTCAACTCATATATGCATCAAAACTTTTTAAACCCCAACAAAAGAAAATCGTTGATTGTGGGTTCAATGTGTCCAATAACAGCCGATTATTCAGATGTTACATATGCACGATGCAATATGATGCAATTATGTGCTGGTTTTTCAGGAAGCTCGACAACCCCAGACAATGTAGCCCGGCTATAACATTGCATTTTTTTACGAGAGTCGGACGTCAGCATATAGAAGGCTCTCTGGCCTGCCCGCTATTCAGTCCATTGTTGATTAAGACACCCTTCAACATTTTAAAAAATTAAAACCAAGTAGTTTTCAAGCAATAGGTGGGACTTGCCTCCTTTTCCAGTCAAAAAAGCTCTCTGTTAAGGTCAAGCAAGGGAAACACATAAAACAAAGCTCCACTGTTGCACAAGCACCGAAACAAGACGTAGTTGACGTCCAAAGCAAGAAAGAAAATAATGTGGGTAGGAAAGTGCCTCCTTGTACTTCCAAAACTGGGCTGTCTGGAGAAAAAATAAACAACAAAACAAGAATTTGATGTTACATTATATAAAGACAATCATAAAATTAAATTCTTATTATTTCATTATCCTTCAGATGGAACACATGGACTACATCCACTCCTCCCTGTCTGATTTTTACGTGGAGTACTCCCCCCCTCTCCCCTTCCCACCTAATAGTCGGATGTTGTTCTTCTGAGAATTTAGACATGGTCATCTTCTCTTTGATGAGTTTCTTTATTCTCATCCACATTGACAATGTACTGAGTACTGCAATACTGTACAGAGAAACTAGATGTTGGAATGTCTGCTGCAGTAAGCTTTAAGTACTCTTAAGACTATCAGATCTTTTAAATACTGTTTTCAAGAAAGTTAGGTTCTTTTGCACTGTTAGAAATATAAGATTAATTCTCAGCCATATACAGCTGTACTCTGATTCTTACCTGACAGCCTGTCTATGAAATGTTTTGGCAGCCTTAAGAAGTTTTGCAATGGATTCCCAATAAAATATCTTTTTGTGGTGAAATCTGAAATCACAACAGAATTGTAAAGAAGGTTAAGGTCATCCATAGAGCTACCGCCCAGGAATTACTACAATAATAATTTATTAAGCACAGTTGTGATGCCCTGCAGCCACACCACAAATGGTTTGTGCATTGTTTTGTAACGCTATCCATAATGTGGATTGACAAAAACCTCTCAGACATAGATGAAGCGGTAATTAAGCTTCACTTGTGCTGATCAGTCATGGTTCCAGGTCACACAAAAGAAACACTATATACCTACATGGATAAGTGTACGTACCCCTACTCCTTAACAGACCACTTAGTAGATCATGGCCCATAAGTGGAAGCCTCTCCTTAAGGGCGACACTTTTTTTTTTTCTTATTTGGTCCCAAAGGGTATCTAATTGTGGCAGGTTAGACTAAAGTATCATATTATTTGATTTGGTAAAATTGTTGTGCTTTTAAAGACTGTTCCCAATCCAGTTGATCGGAGGAGCCAGTAGACGCTCATCAGTGACTGGCGCTAACTCCAGTTTCTGTTTAGGTAGATGCCCATGAAGCAAACTAGGAGTATTGCTACTCCCCCTCGGATTGGATGCTAGTCAGCATATTGTTAGGTAAAGTATGCCCCAAAACAGTTTGCAGTATCCAATCTATACTCCTGGGTGGCAGAGGAAGGCCACTGTGCAGAGTAACGTGTACTTGCCCACAGAAACACAACACAGTGACCCTGGCCAGAGCTTGAACCTGACCCAACTGCTCAATACCTGTAGTTCGCAATCAATGCTCTAACCATGTAGGCCAACCATGCCTTCCACTGTGTCTGTTATGTACCAACGAGTTATTTGTTAATTTCCTGGTCCAAAAGGAACTACAGCCACTGTAGGTTAAGTCCACTGTGTCAACCAGCCCCTAGATTTGATTCACTACAAAAGACACATACCCAACTGTCTAATAAATACACTTGCCTCAATGTCTTGTGTGAATTGTTCCAGCAATAATGGAAACGTGGAGTTGATCATTCTCTTCTGGCAAGCAGGTTCTGAGGAATTTGAAGTACACAACATTCATAAATTGAATAAATTTAATTACTTTTGTACTGAAAATGAGAACACGCATTTTATTGTGAAAACAAGACCAGGTGTACCAATTATTAAGAATTTTAACAGACAAAGATATAAAAAGCAAAGCCTTGAGAGGCCTAGTGTGTTTGAAATAAACTTGCAATCTCACAAGCAGTTAGACCAAAGAAATCTTGGATGTCATGGTCTACGTACTGTGAATAGTAATAATGCAGTACCTGCTGCTAAAGCTGCTGCCTGGAGAATTCTCCCACAAGGCTTCATGAGCTTAACATCAGCACCAGTGAAATGAAAACAATCTGAAAAATATCAAAATAAAATCATGATCACTTTTACATGTACTTTCTCTAAGCAAGGGGCTTAATGCCCCAAAGTACAATGGTATTCCAACTTTACAGTTACTGTAATGAAGATCATTAGTTTAGATATTAGTCAGCCTCTTCTACTACTTCACGTTTTGGGGGCCACTACTATTAGGGGAACAATAAAAATTAGAGGTCATGCAAGCCATGTTAATAAAAAAAAATCCTGTGATGAACATGACAACACAAGCACAATAGTGAAACTAAAAAGTTCAGTAATGTTGTTTTATGTGGCAGAAAATTCTAACAGATCGGTTATTAATTTGTCCTTTCATTTGCACTCTACATTTCAGTACATTCCTTTCCTCTATTAAAAATCAATCAATGTATAACTCGTACTAGTAACATACCTCTCTGGATAATTTCTAGAAACTCTTCATACTTTTCCTTTGTATTCTCCTTGAAAGGGAACATTTAATGAGAACATTTGATTCAAGTTAACAAATTAATGAAATGGTTTGGAGGATACAGTACATGTTGATGTACACTTAGCAATTTTTATTATTAGAATAGTAAAGTGTGCTGTCAAAAGTTTTATTTTTGTTTTTAATTAAACCTCAAAAACCCACCACGAGATAGAAAGTGCTGAAGCTATATGATCATGCAGGCTCAAAATTTCAACTCATTAAATTAGCTTCATTGGAAGAAAGATGTTAAGTAAAAAATTTAATAAACATGTAGTGCTCAGGGCGCTAATTAAATTTTGAGAGCTCAAGAGAGGGCACCTATTAAGGACAGCTAGGGTGCTAATTCAGGATGGGGTGCTTATTTTATTTTTTTTCCTTAACCTCTCTGAAATACCCAAACTACAAACTGGAAAAATTGGTTAAAAAAACAAATCGTTCTCAACTCAAAAACTAATCTACACTTGGTACTCTCAGCATCTAATCAGTATGTAATAAGCTTCTGATATTGGAAGAGAGGAAAAAGGGTGCAAATCAGAATAGGGAAATCCATGCTTTCTTAGAATAGGGTCACATTTTGGAATAGTGAAGCAGCTTTATTTTAAAAGGGAATTTTTTATCTTGGTAAAATTGTTTAGAATCAACAAAAACTGACTTACTTCCATCGACCCACAGAGGTTTCTTACAATGCTTGTCACGGCTGTGAGACCAGCTTCCTGCAACAGTATTGAGAAAATTAAAAAATAATAATCATGATCTTACCCGAGAAAATAAATGTTGATCCCTCTTGAGAATAAAATATTTTATCGAGTTTTCACTGTGGTGCATAAGTGAGTTATCTTAACTTACCTCTAACATAGAATTCACTGAATGGAAAACCTGAAATGACAAAATAAAATAAATATGAAATATTTCATCAAAACATGTTAGATGATTAAGTTAAACCTTTCATCCAACATGTCACAAGAAGGCCCAACAACAATGGATGAAGTTGGATCAAAATAGGGACAATTTTGACCAGGGCTGAATAATGGAAGTTACAATTTTGTGACAGGGAATACAGTGTCCCTTTACATTATGGTTAGCAGTTGGGAGAATTTCATCCTACATCAACTATTTCTCATGACTTTAATGAGTTCCCAAGTTAAGCTACTACGTACTAAGCTGCATAATGATGGTACAACTTCACTGTAACCTGTATTTTGTGGTATAAATTCTTGGCTTATTAATAGTATAATGAAAATTAGCCTGCAAGCAGGCATAGTGAAATTATCAGCTGGTAATTCTAGATAATTCTGCGTGTCCAACTTTGTAACAATATTTTAAGGAGAATTTTAAAAGTATCTAAGATACCAAATCATTGAAAAGGTATCTTGGCTGGTTCTAGCTCATGATTTTTAAAACTTACCACACTTTTTATAGCTGTCCACAGTGGCTCCAAATGCTCAAGTAGATATTTGCTATGATACACTTCCAAGCAGGCTGACTATGTAAACAAAATATGTAGTAAAGCAGCTTGTTAATCATAAAAAATAGATTGTTGTCATTATTAAACAAATATATAATGTGCCACAGAACAAAAAATTACAGTCAAACCTCTATTAAGCAATCAAATAACCAACTGATCACTTAATAGAGGTTGGCCGCTTATAGAGGTGTTCTAAAATTTACAATTTAAAATTTACCCACAAAAGCCTATTAGCCCAAACAATAGCATTCTTACGCTGATTACATAATAATATGTTGTGTTTGATGAGCTCTTAAAAGAAAGTGGATGTACTTTGCTTATCGTCGTGTCAAAACATCGCATTGTATTCTAACTAGGTGACCGTTCAATAGAGGTGAAATACAATAAAATCAGCCAATTGAGAAGTCTAAAACAGTGACCGCATCCGCTTAATAGAGGTCACGTTTACAGTAATTATGGAGAGCAATAAAATTACTGTATTATGGAGAGGAAATTTCCGGGGAATTTGATAAGTGACCGCTTAATTGAGGGTGACCACTTAACAGAGGGCCGCTTAACAGAGGGCCGCTTAATAGAGGTTTGACTGCAATAGACTTACTAGGGTCAAAAGGGAGTCAATTTTGGCATCAATAATATCAGATGACAGCTTTTCCATCAAAAGTGGCAGACAGAACTGTGGAATAATCAACAAATGAAATGTTAACAGTAAATAAATTAATTTGGTAGCAATTACAGGGTTATACATCAAGTAATCTAGTTGTATAATTATTAAAAATCTTGGAGAAACTGTGCAATGTCGCACAACCTAGATGACCTGATGCAAAGAATGTCTTATTAATTGGCATGTCATTTGTGCAAATGTTATTAATTTTTATGAATTCAAAAATATAGTTCAGGTGATGGGTACAAAATTTAATATTGAACATTGATGTATCATCACTAACTGCCATACATATGCAGGGTTCTAGATAAGTTTTATAGGCAAGGTGTCAATGAGGAATTGTAACAGCGTCAATAGATACAGGCCTCGTCAAATCGCCTCAAAAGTTCTTCATTAATTTATCGGGTCAGGCTAGCCTAGACTGCAAAACAGTTGTTTTTTCTCTAAATCGCTGGTTGCAAGGCGCGAAGTGCCGAAACCCGCTCGCGAGCCTCACACGCCCGAGGCTAAGAATAAACGACTGTCGGCTTTCCATACAACAAAATTCGTTCTGACCGGGGGTTCAAATAATATCGCTGAGGTGTTAAAAATACTTGACAGCTACACCCACATTTTTTGTTTGTCCAAGTTTGATTCTTTGGTCTTTTACAGACCAATGCAGAAAATACGACTGTTTTGCAGTGTAGGCTAGCCAAACTTGAAGGGTTCTTGACCCTGAGACCTTTAGCTCTCTTATCTGGAACACAGCGGGCGCTTTCCATTCGACCCAAAAATTCCGGAAATTTCGGAATAAAGTTTCGGAAATTTGGGTATACCTCTTGAGGTTGTCCTAACGTTCAGGAATATCAAACCGGAATTTTTGGTCGAATGGAAAGCGCCCTGCATATGCCTAGTTCTGGTAATTCAATTTGGCCAGCTTCCATCAAAACTATAACTCCTACATGTAGTGATTATTATTGGTATTCTCATCACCTGCCTGCTTGACAATGTATTGATATAGTACAGAGAAAATAGATGCTGATCATTGTTGGGAATTAAAGGTTTGTTAATGATACCACTCTAGGATTAAACAATTATTTTGATGTCAACTTTTATTCACCCATTTTCCAACACTGTACTTGTCCTATCATTTTAACATTAGATATGGAATTATTTTCTTCAAATTAATGCCAAATTGCATCATCAGTAATTTAATGATTACGAACCCTGTTACCAGTGGCGGATCCAGGGGGAGGGTCGGGGGGATCCGGACCCCCCTATCAGACCTGAGAGTTTTTGCTTTCTCCATTATCCATAGCAAAACCATCTCCAGGATCCACCAAAATGCACTTTTCAGAGCCTGAAATCTCAATTTTTTTCTGGGGGAGGCCGCCCAAACACCCCCGTCCACGCCTTTTAGTAATAACTACTGCCATCTACTTCCAAAATTCTCCTTCAATCTACTTCACATTTTCGGTAAAAACCCTGGGACCCCCCCTATCAAAAATTCCTGGATCCGTCCCTGGTTACCACAGTGTTCGAATCACACCAACTTACAGGAGCAAACTGATTGGTAGCAGCAAGACACTTCCGCAAACTTGACACCAAATCATCTTTCTTGATTCCATATGGATCATCCGGAGGCTAAAAGAATTTGAGCTTATTGTTACTTTCTCAGTCATAGAGACAAACTCTACCTGTAAAGCCTTGTGACACATAACTGCCAGAGCTATAGATTCTTTTAATAGTAGAGAAATAGATTTGTGTAAGAGCAGCATGGTCCCATACATTGAAACTTGGATCAAGATCCATATATATGAAATAGCCACTTACGGAGTGAAATCAATGGGGAAGTAACATGATGTCATATCAAAAAGATCTTCAACAAATAAATCTGAAAATGATAAAACGATAAAAGTCATCTACCATTATAGTATTACTGCGTCTTTTAATAACAATTGCATTTTTCACTGCTGCCAATCATAATTATGATGACAACCAACAAACCCTATAAAACAAATGGATCAAAAAGTACCAATCACAACACACAGATGCGGGGGGGGGGGGGGGGGGGGGGGCCGACAAGTGTGTCTGAACTTTTCTCTTCCCCAAACATGCTTTTCTGGTTCCCGCCCCTTCTGTTATGGTGGTTTCCGCCTCTTTGACCTTTTCTTTTGTAAAATATTATGAAAAAAAAATCCTATTTCTCCTGGTTCCTGCCACCTTGGGAATTCCACTCCCTGCCCTCTCTTCTCCTTCCTCCCATAGACTATCTGCGCCTTTCATTCTGGGTTCTTACCCCCTGTCCACCCCAGGAATGTGGTACAAAATTAGGATTAAAATGTTAAAGGAAAAGAGAGATTACCCTGAGGCCAATAAAACCAACTTCAGAGAATTAAATATCTTCATAAGTCTTACCTATTGAAAAGTTGTCCAATGATGACTCCGACCTAGCTCAAAGACCAGAAGCAAATTTTTTGGGTCCTATAACAAAAATAAAAGTGCAAATTTTAGAACAATTTTGTGGTCAATACACACTGCTAGAGACAATCTGTTTCAGAACAAATAAATTACATTTGAAGAGCGGACTGGAAAAAATGCATGTATTAAATTTCACATGCATTTTGGACGTTTTTCCGGTCCGCCCTCCATTTATTTATTTACTTACTTACTCATTGACTAATTTGTTCGTTCGTTCGTTCGTTCGTTCGTTTCGTTCGTTCGTTCGTTCGTTCGTTCGTGTTCGTTCATTTGTTCGTTCATTTATTTATTTTGCCAAACCAGAAATTACATATAACAGGTGTCTAGTATCTATTTCTGGAGTGTTTTTTAATTTTGAAGTTTTGCCACTATAATAATAATTAATCTAACAATGCACCCTTTGGTCTTATTAATCGTTAAAGCGGTATTTTCTACTCATTAATCCTAAACTACATCTTTTATGATTAATAAAATTGTGAATTCACAATTACTGAGTATTAATCCCATAAATCAAAGATTAATAACCAAATTTATAGGACAATTATGCTAAACTAGTGAGCAGCACCGGAATAACTTTTCATGATAAACTTTTTATTTTGTTTAACTATGCGTTTCATCTGTCTGTTGCAGTCTTCTTCAGGGAGTTAGACAAGTTTACAAGTACAATCAACTCTTGCATGCAGACACCTCGTTATTATGGGTACCCGCCATTATGGACAAAATCCAGCCGCTGGCAAAAGGCTTATAGAGGTTTGACTGAAAATAAATCCTGCTATTACAGACTCTTGCTATTACGAACATTTTCATGGTACCAACACAACAATTTTATTGTTTTGATTCTCGATAAAGTGGACACCTTAAACTTCTTCCATAACATATTTATGTATTAACTACAGTCTGTATAAAACACGTTCTAAGACTTCCAGAATGTTTATTTTTGCATTGATTTCTTGGTACAGGACTTTGCTTTTCACATTGCTTGAACCTTTCCTTCCAGACTCTGATTGTTTCACAGCACCCTTTTTCTCTCACACATACGGGTAACATACGGGTAACATGTGGATAACATGTGGGTAACATACGGGTAACATGGGGGGTAACATGTGGGTAACATACGGGTAAAACATGGGGGTAAACATACGGGTAACATGGGGGTAACATGTTGGTAACATATACTGGACATCTTGTTGAGACCAGCATTTTTTATAAATGCTGATAGATTTTTTTCCAGGTTAAATAAAGTTTTATTATTATTATTACGGGTAACATGGGGGGAACATACGGGTAACATGGGGGTAACATGTTGGTAACATACGGGTAACATGGGGGTAACATACGGGTAACATGGGAGGTAACATGTGGGTAACATACGGGTAACATAGGAGTAACATACGGGTAACATACGGGTAACATGGGGGTAACATGTGGGTAACATACGGGTAACATGGGGGTAACATGTGGGTAACATAGGGTAAAATGGAGGTAACATGGGGTAACATATGTGAGTAACATGCGCGGTAACATGTCGGTAACATGTGGGTAACATACGGGGTAACATACGGGTAACATACGGGTAACGTACGGGTAACATGGGGGGAACATGTGAGCAACATGTGGGTCACATACGGGTAACATGGGGTAACATGTGGGTAACATATGGGTAACATACGGGTAACATATGGGTAACATACGGGTAACATGGGGTAACATGTGGGTGACATGTGGGTAACATACGGGTAACATGTGCGTAACATGTGCATAACATACGGGTAACATGTGCGTAACATGTGCGTAACATGTGGGTAACATGGGGGTAACATGTGGGTAACATACGGGTAACATGGGGTAACATAGGAGTAACATACGGGTAACATACGGGTAACATGGGGTAACATGGGAGTAACATACGGGTAACATGGGAGTAACATATGGGTAACATACGGGTAACATCGGGGTAACATTGGGGTAACATGCGGGTAACATGGGGTAACATTCGGGTAACATGGGGGTAACATGTGGGTAACATACGGGTAACATCGGGGTAACATGTGGGTAACATACGGGTAACATACGGGTAACATGGGGTAACATGTGGGTAACATAACTGAACTGGTTCTAACTGGTTCCAACTGGTTCTAACTGGTTCTAACTGGTTCCAACTGGTTCTAACTGGTTCTAACTGGTTCTAACTGAACTGGTTCTAACTGGTTCTAAACTGAACTGGTTCTAACTGAAACTGGTTCTAACTGGTTGCAACTGGTTCGAACTGTTTCCAACTGGTTCCAACTGGTTCAAACTGGTTCAAACTGGTTCCAACTGGTTCTAACTGGGACCATTTGTGGGTCATTTGCGGGGTCAGAAATAAAGAAACACTATAGTAATAGATAGACACCTGCTATGCAGGGCTGTCATTAAGCTTTGAAACAGCCAGCTACACAAGCAAAGTAGCTGGTCATTAAGGGCCAGTCATAGGGTCACAGGGCCTACATTGATAGCAGTTATTCATAACTGAAGTAGTTACCCTAATTAAATATGTTTTTATTATTATTGTAATAACTGGTGGACGGCTGCTCTCAGCCCTCAGGTTATGCAAAAAATAATTAATATTTAATACAAAAATAATAGTGACCTTTCTCCATCCACAGCTTGAATGAAACCAAAAACAAAATCATTTCCAATCGTCTTCAGAGCTAAAAACAGCAAAATGTCAGAAACCAGTCAAATATGTTTAATTATATATTTAACAACTAGATTTGCCTATAAAGCTGTTCAAGGAAGTTTTGTTAGAGCTTTAAACAAATTTTTAATGTAATGGAAAAGTGAGTTGCTAAAATTAATTGAATTTTCATTTTCATGTAACTGTAAGTGAAGCAAGCCTAGCTTAAACAAGCCTGGCTTAAGCAAGCTTAGCTTAAACAAGCCTGTCTTAAACAAGCCTAGCTTAAACAAGGCCTGGCTTAAACAAGCCTAGCTTAAACACGCTTAGCTTAAACAAGCCTAGCTTAAACAAGCCTAGCTTAAACAAGCCTGGCTTAAACAAGCCTGGCTTAAACAAGCCTGGCTTAAACAAGCCTGGCTTAAACAAGCCTGGCTTAAACAAGCCTGGCTTAAACAAGCCTAGCTTAAACATTCTTAGCTTAAAGAAGCCTGGCTTAAACAAGCCTAGCTTAAACAAGCCTGGCTGGCTTAAACAAGCCTAGCTTAAACAAACCTAGCTTAAACAAGCCTGGCTGGCTTAAACAAGCCTAGCTTAAACAAACCTAGCTTAAACAAGCTTAGCTGACAAACTGACAAAAAGAATGAGACCAACATTTCCCCAATACAGGCTGAACAAGATAGTTCAAGATAGGCTCTTTTACAACTTGCTGATAACTTTGCTGATAAAATTAATACAACATCCATTCTCGACAAACAGGCAAAACTAATTTGTGAGTTCAGGAAACTAATATGAATGCTCCTTTTCGTCACGGACCACAATGATGGGAGAATGTTCAAGTACAGATCTTTATCATATGCTTTAAAATTAATTAACCTTTTTCAATAAATGGGTCTAACTTAAGTCTGTTAAATGCATAGGGAATTCAAGAATGCAAAATTAAAAGCTCACCTGTTAGATGTTTATTCAAAAGAACAGCAAACAAATTGAATGTGGTCAGTCTTCCTTCCTTCAATAATGACTGATTATTAAACAAGTGAAAAATTAACAGTTATTCACCTGTTTTCCATATGATCGCAGATTATCACAATGGCTTACGGATGTACAAACGCAGAATCGCAGGTCAAAAATTATGTGATCATAAGGAAAACACATATCTGCCTGCGATTCATTGCAATAATCAGCAATCTGTTCTCTGTGATTGCCAACAATCAACTATATATGATCATGTGCAATCATGATCCCCTGTGATCGTCTGTGATCATTAATAAAGTGTAGGAAGTAATTCTGACAAGTCTGTCAGTGATACATCTGTTTGAAAGCTGAACACTATTATTGTTCTGTGGGCAAAATTGAACTGATGTCTCATCTAGCAGGTGTTCTGGGTATGCATAATCCTTAAGAATCAAATCATTTTTGCATAAAAAGACAGAGTTTTAAATTAATCTTATTCAAAATAAAAGGGAAATGTTCCCAAAATTACTTTAAGAAATCTATGCCTCAAACAGTGCATCATGTAAAAGTCTGCACTTGGGCCAATGAGGACCATATACTGCCAGAGCTTCTCCTGGTTTCTGTAGCATAGAGTGTTTAGAAGTACAGTCGATTACCTCGTTATTTTGAACTCGGTTATTTAGAACTCCCCGCTGTTTCGAACTAATTTTTGTTTCCCCTGGCCTAAAATCAACCCTGCTTATTTTGAACTCTAATTACAAAGTTGATGTGGCATCAGAACACACCTAGGCCTGGAAGCGCAATGAACTTATTATAACCTTTTTATTACACTTATTTTGTAATGTATCTGTCTTGTTCCATTGCGCACAGTTCCAGTTGTCAATAACAGTATAGAAATTTGCTATTCCATAAGCAATGTATTATTACATGTATTGCAAATTTCTTGAAATAAAATTGAAAAAGATACAAGTCGTTCCATCATGTTAATTACTAATGATTATTTTGATATTTAATGTTTAATGCTGACCTCGTTATTTCAAACCCCCGCTATTTTGAACTATTTTTCGTTTCCCCTGAGAGTTCAAAATAACAAGGTTCGACTGTATTGCTGCATGTATGCCCCCAGAAAGGGATGCTAGTCCATCAGAGATTACCCCATTAATTAATTTGCCCTAACAGTGTTCCCAACCATAAAACCAACATTGTCTGTATTCCCAGTTTCTGGGAATTTTAGTCATTATTATTCTGATAGACACATGTTTTCAGAAAATGTTTCATTTATATTTTCACTTTTAGATTCGTTAATATTTATTGTCCTCATCCAGGCCCAAAGGCTTCATAATCAGTCAATCAATGGAAGTGAAACAACTGTGTATAAAACAATTTTTTCCAACCCAGACGGCCCCAGGCCCCAAAACAACAACGGTAACCAAAGTAATCTTTTTCACTTACAATAACCACAAATAAGGGATTCTAAGTAGAAAGCCATACACCGTGTTTCAGAATGAGAACAAGATATATTATTTTTTTGGAGGTAAACTAAAAGGTATTTTCCCCGATTTTCCCCTAAATAACACAATTTTAAAGCAGACCGTCTGATAATGTATCACTAGACCGGACCTTTTCAGGCAGCGTGGGTTCAGACAAACCCCTGAACTCCCCCAGCCTACAGGCCTGACAATGTCCCTGGGTTCCGGTCAGAACTCAAACCCAGACTGCACACATTAACCATAAGGCCACCAAACGGTGACTACTTTATGGCTAAAATCTTTTTCTTTTTCTTTTTCAGACTGATGGGTATTATGGCACAAATTACTGTTTTAACTACAACTTGATGGTCAGGAAGAAACAAGAGGAGGTTAATTTATTTTGGTCTTTGTAAATATCAACTGGACCATGAACTTCTTTAAAGAGAGTCTGAATAAGTTTCACGCAGTCTGCATCTGTGACATTTTGATTTGTTATCTGCAAAATACAATGATGGACATATTACAAGAAACATTCCACAGATGACTATTCCATAAAAATGCAGAAGTACAAGCTGGTAAGTCCAATAATATTATTTATTATTCAACAAATCGTAACACTGCCCAAATATGGTCATGATGCACTCAATATCTGTCAACCGTACTCAACAGATATCCTGCGATATATGTAATTTCGTATGCGCGCGGTAAAATGTTTCAAGTCAGTTCTCAAAATAAAAGTGGAAGTGTATTTTTTTAATAGTTGTGTTATCAATTTGTTGAATAATAAAACAATTATCCTGCGAAATCGCCTACGGCCTCGTCGGCTAAGTATCAGGCGATATTCCACGTGATTTTGCAGGATAATTGTTAAATACCTGTAAGGTAAAGTCTTCACTAGCCTCCACAAGCCTAGAGGCCAATGACCTGGTTTCTTTAGCATGAAGCAACTAGGTATATTTGTTACTCCCCCTGGGTGGGATGCTAGTCAAATGCCAGATTATCCCCTGTTCCCAGAATTTTCGTCAGGTTGGCCCTGACAGTTTGCTGGGGGGTAACCCATATACTCCTGAGGTGGAGAGAGGCCACTGTGCAAGCTAGGGTGTCCCCTTGTCCAAGAACAAAAACACACTCACCCCTGACCAGGCTCGGAACCAGGACCTTTCAATCCAGACTCCAGCATGCCTAAAACTATTACGCCACTGCAACTCACACATACATATTAAAACAAGTCAACGTTCTCTCCTTAAACGGGACACCTCTATAAGACAGGACAACCTCTGTAAGAACTGACACTTGGTGTTTTTTTTTTGGTACCCTTCGCGTCATTTTTCAGTTCATTGTTAGCTGTATCTAAAGCCGCTGCCTATATTAAAGCGGACGAACCTCTCGGCTAAGACGGACAGTTTGTGGCACGTTCCAATGGTGTCCTGTTCCTTAGAGAGAGTTTTACTGAAAATACTAGAAATATGTCAAGTCCTAATCACCCCCAGCTTAGCAGGTAAAATTAATCATAATGTGAAAGCCCAAAATTTTACACACCAGTGTGCAAGAAACACAACCAAACAGAGCGATGAGCGAATGATGGTTGTAGATGATCCTTCGAAAGAGCCTATCACACAGAAATTCACGAAAACAAAAAAGCCACTGAAAAAAAAAGAGAAAACAAAATTAATGAGAAAATCTTTACTCAAGTTTGTTTGGCGTATCTCCACAGCAGCCAGATACCAATCAGCAACCACTTAACCCAACACAATTTCTTCATTGGTCTCTCAAAATATATATTAATTCATTGTTCCCCTTACAGATTGTCCTGGAGTGGAGGAGGGGGGGTGCTCAAGTATAGAAGATGTCCAGGGTTGGGAGTTAAATTCACAATTTCGTGGCTGTTTTTTGGGTCATAAATTTTTGCTGGTATGTTTTTTGTTTTTTTTATCTGGGCAAAGCCACTGTTCTAACGATTTTTTTTTTTTTTTTGAAGGGGACAGGATGTGGGTGGGGGGGGGGGGGGGGGTGGGGGGGAGGGGTTCAGTTTGAGATTACAATATTGTATGATGTTTGATATGGAGTATTTGGGGCGGTTTTCAGGGGGTAGAAAAAAGTGAGGTACGTATTATGGGGTGTATATAATTTAGATAATATGGGTATTTTCGGGTGTAAACTCATGGCTTTGCCCCATGTTCCCCTGGGGACAAGGAGAAGGAGAGGATAAAGTCCATAAGTCCACACATATGGGCTCAATCTACTCTTCACTGGCCCACCTCCCAGTCATCTTCTTTTTGATGAGATTGTATTCTCATCACCTGTATGCTTGACTAGTGTATTGATCTTGTAAGGAGAAATAAGATGTGGATCAATATTAGTTCTATGGAAAACTTCATCGCCTATACAACCTTCCTTTTCCTGGAATGGAAATCCAACAAGACGATGCAAGACATCAGAACAAAAAGCTGGGACCCCATGGCATATCTTATCTACCATCAGTGCTTGTTAGCTGAGGCCCCCCTATAAAAATAAAAATTAATAATATTAGAGTGGGCCGAGTAGATTCATGGGTTGTCTCAGCTCTCATCCAGGCATGAGTGCAAGATTCTTCAAGGATTGACGACCAATCACGACCCGGGCATCACGATCGAAAAAACGAACATGCCCGAAATCTTTAATCTATTATAAAACAGACAAGAACAGCGGATCTGTTTTAGAGACAAATCGCTACAACTTAGCTTAAGAGATTTACATAATCTCTTTCAACTGTGCAGTCACAACACAATTGTACTCACCCCAGCTCTTCCACAAAAGTAACCAGATCAAGTGTTCTAGAGCGTACATCTGTTAAGTAAATATTATTGCATCCATTAATAAATGGAATACAAATAAAGGCGTTCGAAAATGTTCTAGACCTTTGACTATCCTCGAGAGCGTGTTGTTCAATGTTTTCTTCTAACACTTTCATTCCCTCTCCGTCCTCCCTTTTTACATATCTCCATGTGACAAAATGCTAATCTTACTGTTTCGATAATTTCATTACAGTTACGCAACGCATACAAATACATTTTCTAAAGTTGAATCAATCTTTCTATACCTTTCCATACTTACTATTTCTTCATTAATTGATTCATTTTTCCTTATATATATGTATATTACACGGCGGCGCGAAGATATGAATTTTATTTTCAAGTGGTAAACACAATATTTTACGAACGAGCGCAGCGAGTGAGTAAAATATTGTTTTTACCACGAGAAAATAAAATTCATATCTTCAAGCCACCGTGTAATTTTCTTTTTATTATATAGACGAAAGACAAAAGCACAAACTTTATCGCGAACTCTTGCAGCTCGGTGGCTGACTTT
>MU825584.1:0-19059 GCA_029204205.1 Desmophyllum pertusum | reverse complement strand
GCTCAAAGGTGAATCGAAAAAAGTAACATCAAATTCCCAATGTGATATCGTCAGTGGGTTGAGAAAATTGCCTATCCACTTATTGAGAAAATCAACGAAACGATGGATCTGTAAAACCACGCTCAAATATCCAGTACTTGCATAGCGTAGAATCGGAAGGTCTGCGATAAATTACTCGTATGAAACCGGAAAATCATTCTTCAGGCGATATCCAGACGAAGTTTAGTCATGGAATTTAAAAATGCGAAATTGTCACCATTTGCATTACATCGGCTGCCTGTGAATGACTTGCTGTCGATAAAGGAAATTCTCGGAAATTAGAATTGCAGCGTTTCTATAACTGTTGTTAGAAATATAGGACCTTGAATTTTCAGACGAATATTATCAAGCGTTAATAAGACCGAACATCCATCGTTGACCCTTTCAGTTAATTTGGTTTTTGATTTGAATTAGTCCCGGACAGGAGCGCGGTGCTAGCCAGCGATGGCCTCGCTGGACCTAGGTATTAGTATGAATTGCCACATACTTAAGAAATTTGGCCGAGCGAGAACTAAGTATACTGCGTTTGTTTAAAAATAAACACATGGCCGACGATGGCGGGACATGGACGTGCGTACTTGTCTTCGTTCAGAAAATATTTTTTTGCGATTCCACGAATTCAAACATTCTATGGGAACGATTCGGGTCGCTGGTTGTAACTGAAACTTTGGTCATTAGTGAGGACACCATGGCCATTGAAAATTCCATCAGCAAACTCCCTGATAGAGGTAACGTTTTCTCGCAAATGATTGACAGATTATCTTTACTTGTTGCGATCATGTATAGCAGAAAAGCGTGCAAGATCAAAGAGCGCTGCCTTGCCCTGACCCCCCATCCTCGTCACTACCCCATCCCCCCCCCTCCCCCCCCCCCCCCCCCCCCCCCCCCCCCCCCACCCCCCCCCCTGCGTCCCGGGAAAAACAAATTCATCTTTAAAGCTATTTGGATAAAAAAACATTTTTTCTGAGGAGAAAAGACGTGGCACACAACAAAACGATACAGTTTGCTTGCGGCTCAATACACAAAAATAAATTTTTGTACAGTATTCTTCAGTGATATTCTTAGCAATAGTCTTCCACCATGCCAGTTAGTTAGATGATAGTCGTTTTAGTTCCCTTGCTCAATGTATATTGCGTTTCAGGAAGGTATTCAAAACGGCCTTCGATTTGACAGTGTTGTTATTTTCCTACTCAGACAGTCCAATAAACCGCATGAAATGAATTCAAAATGAAAAGTGTTCACTAAGAATATTCTTGATATAATATATAATTAAACAAATAAATGACCTATTTTTCCGTTTGGTATCAATTCTGGAAGTGAATAAGTAGCCAAAAAAAAAAAAAAAGGAGCGCGAACGAAAATGCGGCTGGTATACGTTAGGCCATCTGCCTAAAGAATCCAAATCAGCCAAACATAGAAATACTAATAGAAAGTAAGCAAGGCTAGCATACTACGTAGAAACACTTTAAAAAGCACGACAACGACATGATAGAGTCCAAACTGGAAAGCCCAAAAATGCAACCGTGGACGACAGCTGTTTCTGAACTGCGTTGGTGTCTCGTCGGCACGGTGTCAGCCGCATAAAAATTAGAACAACTACAATGCTCGTAATAATGACCTCAGATATTAGCAGCTCAAATTCAAATGTTATTGCCACATTGAGCCAAACGCCACAGGGAACGGATGGCACAAATGAGTAAACCGGCCCCAAAGGAATTTGAAAATATCATTATCGTTGCTTGTTCGCGGATAATAAGGAAAGTGATGATAGACATAAACTATCCCACATGCAAGAATGCGAATACATGGCCAAAACCTGACTCGCTCCCCAGTTCGTCTCTCTTGTCTCCTGTTAATATTAACGAGAAGAGAAGATCCTTTGTTGCAGGAGCAGTCGCAAGTCGCGGGGGAATCGCTGGCGCAAGGAGGAAAGCGAAGGAACAGCAGCAAACGCACTGGCAGATCTTTTTCCAGTGTCGAAAAAGTTGCTGCCAAGAGTCGAAAAGTTGGCTGCGACATTTGGCCGTTTTTCTTCGAATTATTCCTTTCTCCATGCACTCATGAGTTGTGGGAAATGGCGCAGTTAGCAACGAAGTTTCAGTGATGTCCTGGCCGTTCAAGAAAAGGCATTTTTTCACGCCGGTTGTATTTAATAGAACATCAGCGAAACGGTGTCAAGACGCTTGCTAAAAGTACGAGTTACTCTGCGATGTTTACAACCCTTCGACAGACAATAAGCTTACAAGCAGAAACGCGCGCTGAACATTTGAAGAGAGGAAGTATGATTTTGTATTTATTGAGAGGTTTATGGATCCCTAAATTAAACCTTAATTTTGTATTACAATATTGATGTGTCGTCGTGTAGGTGTGCGAGTCATTTTCTCTGTGTGATTTGAGTGTCGCGAATGCTACGTAATTTATATTCATGGCCGGGTTTTGCAATTTTAGCTGAGCCGCTCGTTTTCCAGAATAAATTGGCACTGCAAAGGCTACAACTTTTCGGCAGTAAGTTCAATGAGAGATATAAAGGCCTGAAGTGCGGATCCTTGAAAATATGAGATTTTAAATTTAGCTGTCATGATCAGTTTGACCCCTTGACCCAAATAATCACAAACACTTCCACAGGAAACTGTAGGACACCACAGAGCGAAAGGAAACAGACGTTTAACGTAGCTTTCAGTTGAAGTTTGACTTTCTCGTGTAAATGAGAAATAAATACAAGTTCGTAGACGCTTAAGGGAAGTATTTTGGAAACGATCTAGTTAGTCTGAGGTCTCTGTACCAGAAGTAAACGGCAATCGTCGTAGAACTGCGTAGAAGAGTTGTGTGGTGTGCAAATAAGACTTTGACTGTAAACAAAACCTCGCGATGTTTACGGCAGAGCAGATTTAGCTTCAAAGGGCGGCGAAAAGCGTTCTCTTTTAATAGCGCCTATTTCATCCAAAACGCCGCCATTGCTCTGTCCGCCATCTTGGAAACAGGATCTGCCAGTCGTCTCCGCCTTTCCTCCTTCCCATCACCCCTTGCGCTCCCCTCGGCCCGCGCCTAAATATTAACAGGAGATAAGAGAGACGACTGGGGACGAGTCAGGGCAAAACCCAAGGAGGAAATAAGCATATTTCCCCATGATGCTTAGCGTAAAAAAATCGCTCAGTTCGTTTTTGCCACGTCACGCCCAACGGTTTGTGTTTCGCGCATAAAATTGCCTGAATTTTACTTGGATTTTTTTCCTTCTTCAAGAATGATATCGGTAAGTTTTTTTTTTTTAGTCTAATTTGTGCTTTGTCACTTAAGAACCCACAGACATAAGAGTTTTGTATTGATTGCTGTGTTATGTCCTTCTCCCAAGGCTTTCTTTGCGGGCATCATTGCGTGAAGGACGCCATTGTTTACACATTGGCGTTTCGACAAAGGTATGGTTTGATTCGTTTTATAAATGATTTACATAATACATTAGCCCATTGAAGCGTGAAATTCTCTCCTTTAAGGATTAGGAGAACAATAGTATTCGAAAATGTATTTCTAATGTACTCACGTTTTACAAGAGCAAATATCGTTTTAAAATGCATAAAAAAATGGCGCCAACGGTTATTATTTTCGGAGAGTCGTGTCATACGAGCGCGATCGCTTTGGGTTACTTGTTTACGTGAGTGCCTTAGCATTTATTTCGCATTTATTCGCAGTTGTTCGCTTTCCTTTCGTGTTTCCTATGAGCTAGGACATTTTTTAATATGCAGTCGACATCTTGGAGTTCGATTCTTTGAGTTGTTTTTAACGTAAATCGTCTCAATTTTATTGATTTGTGATGTCGATATTCGTTCTGCTTTGTTTCAGATGGAGAAAACCTGTAGTTCTAGCAAGAGAGCTTACGTTGAAAACCGGGACAACACCAAAATAGAGATACACCAGTTTTGAAACATCAAATGGACGCTCAGAGCACGCTGCGAATCGTACCGCATTCATGTTCACTTCGAAATGAGAGATCACGTGAGCAACGACCGTTGATAATATAGTTGGTTGCAAAGCATCATGGGATATGCTTATTTCCTCCTTGGGCAAAACCCTAGCCCCAGCAGCATTTTCGTTCGCGGTCCCTTGCTACTTATTCACTTTCAGTTTTTTTCGGATCGTAGATCTTCTCAGATCCGATATGCTGTTTATATTTTTTACATGGTTTTGCCCATGTATTCGCTGTGGGATAGCTTATGTCTATCATCACTTCCTTATCGCGACAACGACATGATATTTCAAATTCTTTGCCGGTTACTCATGGTCACGCGCTGTGGCGTTGGTAGGCTCGATTACCAGCCGCTGTTCGGGAAAAATGAGCCCACGCTCATCCCACTCTCGGGGAGGAACGAAGACCGGACTCGAGAGAGCGGCGGAAATCGAGGCCTATGGCGTTGGCTAATTGGCAAACATTTGAATTTGAGCTCATCTAAGGTCATTACCACGAGCATTTAGTAGACAATTGGCCTTCCAGATCTGGTTGTTCTATTTTATGTCCACGGTTGCATTGGGCCATTCCATTTTATATCCGCACCCCCTCTATTGAGGGATTTCCTGTAAGACCCCTTTGGATAAAACATTTCAGAGACGCCAATACCCCCCCCCCCCCTCCCCCCGGGAAATCTGTGCATTACCATGGAAACATGTGAAGAACAAAGAAAAAATGCCATTAACCCCCTTGGAAATTTGATATCCAAGACCCCCTCCCTCCCCCTAGGATTTCCTTATCCCTCAATAGGGGGGGGGGGGGGGTGCGGATATTAAATGGAATGGCCCATTTTTGGCTTTCAGTTGGACTCTATCATGTCGTTGTCGCTTTAAGTGTTCTACGTAGTATCAGCCTTGCTTCCTTCATTTGTATTTTAATAATTTCTGGGCTGGAATTCTTTGAAATAGAAACTCTTAAACGAAAAAGTGCGGGCAATCTCGGCGACGCGAACGCCGCCAAATCATCCGCGAGAAACGAAATCATTCATAGCTCTAATTTGAAAAGGAACAGAACTGCCTTTTTCCTCTTATAGAGAGCAGGCCATTCATTATTGGTTCAGTTTAAGCTGGACTTGTAAACTGTACATGCCGTGTAACTTATGTTTTGGTTTTCAGAAATATTCATTCATTCATCCTCTTCGCCCCTAGTGAGGCACGAGCCGCATTAGTTTTAAGAAAGGCTACTGAAAACCAAATACACTGCCTTTGGTATATACATGTACTGTAATACTGAAGTAAACTCTAAATAAGGCACTGATTTTTTCAAACACATTTCTTGCCATGCTTACCTGAAGAGATGTATTGTAGAAGACGATAAGTTTGGCCTGTATGCTGCAACAGCAGATTCACGGAAATGAGATCAAGCCACCTCGTAATTAAATAAGATAACTGAAGTCATGTGATAATCACAAGTTGTAATTATAAAAGTACCCAGTTAAAATCGACCATGATTTCTTTTTGTGGCGTGATTGGTCGCAGATCAACTTCTGTTCACGTGCATTGGACCATTTTCATTGGTAGCTATATATTGGTCAGTTCTGGGAATTCTCGGATATCGAACGTATCCTTTGTACACAATTCTAGGAAATACAGCGATAATCACTGCGTAGCAAGCGTTCCTGTACGAACGAAGAGCTTTTTCCGCGATCGAAGAACTTTTTTGCATTTTGGCCGCGCGAAAATTGGGGCGAGAGCAAAAAAGACGGAGCGGGGGGGGGGGGGGGGGGGAAGGGGGTAGGGAAGGGGTTGGCGCTGAGGGAACGCTTGCAAGCGTACCCATGATTCTGAAAAACTCGTTCGTGGGCGAACGGGGCTTCTGATTGGTGCGGCGTGGTCACGTTGATTGACAAGTTTGATAAGTAGTTGTCAAATGTCAAATCTTCGCGCAAAAAGGTTCGAGCGTGACTTGTAAAAGATCAAATAATAATTTTGCGAGCGCAAGGATTACTTGGTGTAGAGCATCAGCGAACCGGTCAGGACGTTTGCTATGTAAGTCACTCTGATTTTTATCGCGATGTTTACAACTCTTCGACGATATACAAGCAGAAACGCTGAACGCTGAACATTTGAAGAGAAGAAGTATGATTTTGTATTTATTGAGAGGTATGGATCTCTGAAAGCTTAATTTTTTATGACAATGAATGTTAATGTCTCTGTGTGATTTGAGAATTAAATGATCATGCCGCGAATGCTACTTGCGTAATTTATATTCCCGGCCGGGTTTTGCAATATTAGCTGAGCCGCTTGTTTCCAGAATGAATTGGCATGGCAAAGGCTACAACTTTTCGCGGATCCTTGAAACTACGCGAGTTAAATTGAAAACGAATTTAACTGTCAACATGATTTGACCTCTTGACCCAAATAATCACAACACTTCCAACAGGAAACACCACAGAGCGAAAGGACCTTTGATGTGCAAAATAAGACTTTGATTGTAAACAAAATATCGCGATTGTAAGATATATTACGGCAGAGTAGATTTTAGCTTCAAGGGGCGGCGGAAAGTGTTCTCTTTTAATAGCGCCTATTTCATCAAAACGGCCGCCATTATTATTTCCGCCATCTTGGAAACAGATCTGCCAGTCACGACTGGCAGATCCTGAGTCGAAAAAGTTGTGCACGGAGTCGAAAAGTTGTGCGAGGTCGTTTATCTTCGATTTTTTATTTCCATGCACTCAGAGTTGTGGAATGGCGTAGTTGACGAAGTTTCAGTGATGTCTGGCCGTTAGAAAGGCATTTTTATACGGCTGTTAGAGCATCAGCGAACCGGTCAGGACGTTTGCTATGTAAGTCACTCTGATTTTTATCGCGATGTTTACAACTCTTCGACGATATACAAGCAGAAAACGCTGAACGCTGAACATTTGAAGAGAAGAAGTATGATTTTGTATTTATTGAGAGGTATGGATCTCTGAAAGCTTAATTTTTTATGACAATGAATGTTAATGTCTCTGTGTGATTTGAGAATTAAATGATCATGCCGCGAATGCTACTTGCGTAATTTATATTCCCGGCCGGGTTTTGCAATATTAGCTGAGCCGCTTGTTTCCAGAATGAATTGGCATGGCAAAGGCTACAACTTTTCGCGGATCCTTGAAACTACGCGAGTTAAATTGAAAACGAATTTAACTGTCAACATGATTTGACCTCTTGACCCAAATAATCACAACACTTTCAACAGGAAACACCACGGAGCGAAAGGACCTTTGATCGTGCAAAATAAGACTTTGACTGTAAAACAAAATATCGCGATTGTTAGATATATTACGGCCAGAGTAGATTTTAGCTTCAAGGGGCGGCGGAAAGTGTTCTCTTTTAATAGCGCCTATTTCATCAAAACGGCCGCCATTATTATTTCCGCCATCTTGGAAACAGGATCTGCCAGTCACGACTGGCAGATCCTGAGTCGAAAAGTTGTGCACGGAGTCGAAAAGTTGTGCGAGGTCGTTTATCTTCGATTTTTTTTATTTCCATGCACCCAGTGGAATGGCGTAGTTGACGAAGTTTCAGTGATGTCTGGCCGTTAGAAAGGCATTTTTATACGGCTGTTCAGTAGAGCATCAGCGAACCGGTCAGGACGTTTGCTATGTAAGCAGGGGCACCCAACGACAAAATTTTTCTGTTGGTGTCGGAAACGTCGTTTTTACGTTATAACTGTGCTTTTTGTGCAGTTTAATGGCTTATTTTTAAACGCTAAGAAAAATGTATCTGTTCGGATACGTTAGCTGAACTTTCAAACTTCAGAAAATCTTAGGGATTGAAATCTTATTACCCGAATTTATTAGCTGAATTTGCCTTTCCGAAAATCCCAGCTGACCTATTTTTGTACCCAAAACGACATTTTTATCTCTCCGAAAACAAAAGGCATTAATTTTCCCATATTAAGAAAGTTCGAGATGACATTTTCCTAACCGAATATCTGAGGCGATTATAGGCCTCCCGAACAGATATTCCACCGAAACGATCCGTTGGGTGCTCCTGATGTAAGTCACTCTGATTTTTATCGCGATGTTTACAACTCTTCGACGATATACAAGCAGAAACGCTGAACGCTGAACATTTGAAGAGAAGAAGTATGATTTTGTATTTATTGAGAGGTATGGATCTCTGAAAGCTTAATTTTTTATGACAATGAATGTTAATGTCTCTGTGTGATTTGAGAATTAAATGATCATGCCGCGAATGCTACTTGCGTAATTTATATTCCCGGCCGGGTTTTGCAATATTAGCTGAGCCGCTTGTTTCCAGAATGAATTGGCATGGCAAAGGCTACAACTTTTCGCGGATCCTTGAAACTACTCGAGTTAAATTGAAAACGAATTTAACTGTCAACATGATTTGACCTCTTGACCCAAATAATCACAACACTTCCAACAGGAAACACCACAGAGCGAAAGGACCTTTGATGTGCAAAATAAGACTTTGATTGTAAACAAAATATCGCGATTGTTAGATATATTACGGCAGAGTAGATTTTAGCTTCAAGGGGCGGCGGAAAGTGTTCTCTTTTAATAGCGCCTATTTCATCAAAACGGCCGCCATTATTATTTCCGCCATCTTGGAAACAGGACCTGCCAGTCGTCTCCGCTCTTTGCTCCTTCCCATCATCCACCGCGTCTTACAAGTTTCTCATAAGGAGACGACTGGGGACGAGTCAGGGCAAAACCCTAGCCCCAGCAGCATTTTCGTTCGCGGTCCTTTGCTACTTATTCACTTTCAGTTTTTTTCGGATCGTAGATCTTCTCAGATCCGATATGCTGTTTATATTTTTTACATGGTTTTGCCCATGTATTCGCTGTGGGATAGCTTATGTCTATCATCACTTTCCTTATCGCGACAACGACATGATATTTCAAATTCTTTGCCGGTAACTCATGGTCACGCGCTGTGGCGTTGGTAGGCTCGATTACCAGCCGCTGTTCGGGAAAATGAGCCCACGCTCATCCCACTCTTGGGGAGGAACGAAGACCGGACTCGAGAGAGCGGCGGAAATCGAGCCTATGGCGTTGGCTAATTGGCAAACATTTGAATTTGAGCTCATCTAAGGTCATTACCACGAGCATTTAGTAGACAATTGGCCTTCCAGATCTGGTTGTTCTAATTTATGTCCACCAGGGGGGGCTAGCAGCGAGGCCTGGGACCTAGTATATATGATTGCACATTTTAGAAATTTGGCCGAGCGAGACTAAGTACTGGTTTGTTTAAAATAAACATGGCGGACGATGGCTGACATGACGTGGCGTTTGTGTTCGTTCAGAAATATTTTGGCGATTCCACGTCCAAACATCTATGGGAATGATTCGGTCGCTGTTTAACTGAACTTTGGTCATTGTGGGACACCATGGATGAAAATTCCACAGCAAACTCCGGTAGAGGTACGTTTCTCGAATGATTGACAGATTTCTTTACTTGTGCGATCATGTATTGCGGAAAAGCGGCAAGATCAAAGGGCGCTGCCTGCCCCCCCCTGATGTCCACGGTTGCATTGGGCCATACCATTTTATATCCGCACCCCCTCTATTGAGGGATTTCCTGTAAGACCCCTTTGGATAAAACATTTCAGAGACGCCAATATCCCTCCCCCCGGGAAATCTGTGCATTACCATGGAAACATGTGAAGAACAAAGAAAAAATGCCATTAACCCCCTTGGAAATTTGATATCCAAGACCCCCTCCCTCCCCCTAGGATTTCCTTATCCCTCAATAGGGGGGGGGGGGGGTGCGGATATTAAATGGAATGGTCCATTTTTGGCTTTCAGTTTGGACTCTATCATGTCGTTGTCGCTTTAAGTGTTCTACGTAGTATCAGCCTTGCTTCCTTCATTTGTATTTCAATAATTTCTGGGCTGGAATTCTTTGAAATAGAAAACTCTTAAACGAAAAAGTGCGGGCAATCTCGGCGACGCGAACGCGCAAATCATCCGCGAGAAACGAAATCATTCATAGCTCTAATTTGAAAAGGAACAGAACTGCCTTTTTCCTCTTATAGAGAGCAGGCCATTCATTATTGGTTCAGTTTAAGCTGGACTTGTAAACTGTACATGCCGTGTAACTTATGTTTTGGTTTTCAGAAATATTCATTCATTCATCCTCTTCGCCCCTAGTGAGGCATAAGGCCGCATTAGTTTTAAGAAAGGCTACTGAAAACCAAATACACTGCCTTTGGTATATATACATGTACTGTAATACTGAAGTAAACTCTAAATAAGGCACTGATTTTTTCAAAACACATTTCTTGCCATGCTTGCCTGAAGAGATGTATTGTAGAAGACGATAAGTTTGGCCTGTATGCTGCAACAGCAGATTCACGGAAATGAGATCAAGCCACCTCGTAATTAAATAAGATAACTGAAGTCATGTGATAATCACAAGTTGTAATTATAAAAGTACCCAGTTAAAATCGACCATGATTTCTTTTTGTGGCGTGATTGGTCGCAGATCAACTTCTGTTCACGTGCATTGGACCATTTTTCATTGGTAGCTATATATTGGTCAGTTCTGGGAATTCTCGGATATCGAACGTATCCTTTGTACACAATTCTAGGAAATACAGCGATAATCACTGCGTAGCAAGCGTTCCTGTACGAACGAAGAGCTTTTTCCGCGATCGAAGAACTTTTTTGCATTTTGGCCGCCGCGAAAATTGGGGCGAGAGCAAAAAAAGACGGAGCGGGGGGGGGGGGGGGGGAAGGGGGTAGGGAAGGGGTTGGCGCTGAGGGAACGCTTGCAAGCGTACCCCATGATTCTGAAAAACTCGTTCGTGGGCGAACGGGGCTTCTGATTGGTGCGGCGTGGTCACGTTGATTGACAAGTTTGACAAGTAGTTGTCAAATGTCAAATCTTCGCGCAAAAAGGTTCGAGCGTGACTTGTAAAATATCAAATAATAATTTTGCGAGCGCAAGGATTACTTGGTGTTTTTAAACACAGTCAACACAACTTCAGTATCGGCAAGGATTTCTCCTTTTATTTTCGATGGTTTGAAAAGATTTTCTGAACTGAAATATAACCAGGTTTTCCTGGCTGAGATGCAGTTCCAAATTTTACTTTGAAATGACACCGACAAACTCTGCAGCGATCGATATCGCTTGGAGTTCCAACTGTCGCGGCTCCGACATCGCGGGACATCGCGGAGTTCCCGACCTGGAGCATTTTTCCAGACATTTTATTTTGAAGGGTGTAATTTTACATCCGGTAATCTGTTATTGGCTAGTTTGTTGACAAGCTGTCAATCAACGAATGAAATCAACCGTGAAAAATCGGTGGGCGTTTTTCAGAATCATGGGGTTTGCTTGCAAGCGTTCCCTCAGCGCTAAACCCCCACCCCCTCCCCCCTCCGTCTTTTTGCTCTCGCTCCAATTTTCGCGCGGCCAAAATGCCAGAAAAAGTTCTTCGATCGCGGAAAAAAGCTCTTCGTTCGTACAGGAACGCTTGCTACGCAGGCTATATATGAATAAACATGTAATATTTACATAAAAGTCACGCCAGCTATCCAACTTCAGACGTCTCCTCTGATCAGAGTAGCCTGCGTCGCAGACGAACTCAACCGCCGTCAGATTCAGGCTATCGATCTATGCATGATTTTATATGTATATAAAAAAAGAAATAGGTACAAAAAGTAAAAAGAAAATAGAAATTAATATTCCAAATATTATTTTTATGGGCGATCTTCGACCTCCCTAAAGTCATGGCGAGAGATTTGTAAAAAATTCGAGAAAATTTCAAGTTTCAAAACTGATTTCGAGTTGAGAATTATTATTTTCCGAATGGCCCCGAAACTGAAACAGCGAGCCGACTGAAAGGCCATGCGTGTCTCTTGTCAAGTTCAAATTCAAAACAGTTGGTTATGATTTAAGTATTTCCTGGAAAACAAAGCCAAGCCGTGGTCAGGTGCTGAGACTGTGCTGGAGTAATCAGTAGAAACGCGAAGTGACGGGAGGAAAGAGCTCTTTCCCCTTCCTCGTACACGCCTCACCCAGTCGGCAAGTACCGCTTTAGGCAAATCTTCGTGGAAGCACTCGACGATTGGTTTCCGAAATCTTTTTATCCAATCAGAAACTAGCGCGAGCACTTACGAGGGGCACCCAACGGATCGTTTCGGTGAACATCCCCGGCAGTCGGAAGGCCTGTAATCGACTCAGATATTCGGTTATCTCGAACTTTTGCCTTTTGTTTTCGGAGAGATAGATAAAATGTTGTTTTGGGCACAAATAAAGGTTAGCTAGGATTTTCGGAAAGGCAAAAGCAGCATATAAATTCGGGTAATAAGATTTCAATCCCTGAAGTTTTATGAAGTTTGAAAGTTCAGCTAACGTGTCCGAACAGATACATTTTTCTTAGCGTTTAAAAATAAGCCATTTGATTAAACTGCATAAACAGCACAATTATGGGAAAATAGGAAAATTTTGTCGTTGGGTGCCCCTGGAAGTGGACCTGGAAGCAATCGCCGCCAGCAAAATACGTCATGTTGCTTAGCATTTTCGGGGACGAAAGTCCCGTGTCAAAGGCAGGATTTCGCCGGCACATCTCCGCCGATTGCGCTTCGCGCTCTCTCCTTGCGCTTCGCACTCGAACTCCCCTCATCCCTCCCCTTTCTACGCAGGCTATCGACTGCTATATTACTCCAGCACCTGCTACGCAGGCTAAATGTTGACCGGAGTCAACATTTTTTAGCGGACTACCCCAGGCAGGGCCCCCAGGCGAGTAGGCGCTTTGAACAGTGTCAATGCCTTATGCATGATGACGTCAGTTGCTCAAAATTCACCGCCAAGCCTCGTTTACACGAAATTCTTCTCAAAACCTCTATTCTGTTCATCTTTGCTGGAATTCGTCCATGAGTACAACTTCGAAAAGCGAGACTTGGGGGGTGAAGTTTTCAGCTAGTCTGTCGCTTTAAATTATACATAGGATAGGATATTGATCCATCAAAGCGCTGTGTTGGTATTCTTATCGGTCTTACCCAAGCACGCTCACTCGTCCCCAGCTGTCTCTCAGTTTCTTATTAATATTCGAGCGTCGACGAATGGGATGCTGGGAAGGTGGATCCTTCCCATCATCCAATGCGTCTTACAAGTTTCTCATAAGGAGACGACTGGGGACGAGTCAGCCCAAGCACGCGCCCAGCGAGAACCGCGCCCTATATTTATGAAAGATTTGAAACATGTTGAAAGGGCACAAAAAGAACTAACAGATGGACTGATGTGTAAATCAGGAGAGAATGACACGGAAGTCAATCAAGGACTTCGACGTAACGAACATGTCTCTGTCTTAGAAACCGGGATAAACTCCAGCAGTACGAGACATATTTGTAGAACTGATATGCTCGGTACCAAGAGGTTTGTTCGTTATGTTTTTGGTGGTTGCATTACATGATTGTACTTGGTGATATAACCCTTTGCAAGTCAACATTTAAAAACATTAAAAAACAACAGCTTTTACGCAAAATTAATGCAACTGACAGAAAAAACACGTTTAATTTATACCTTTAGGTATATTCCACAGTTTCACATAGCGTATGGATCATGGAATAGATTATTTAAGGACCCATAAGAAATAATCAACGCTTCATCTAACAGGAATACAAAAACACTCACTACTCGACTGACTGAATCACGGATGCTCAGCTTTGCCTGTTCGAGGTTCTCAGATAGCAGAGAACAAAGGAAAGACGCGTCAAGCCAAAAAAAATAACGAAAACAATACAAACAGAAAAAAATAAGACAGTATTTGGAAAGATGGCTCTCCTTCCCACGACGATCAGTACGTCTATCTCGTTAGTAATCTCGTACCCAGATGTTCTCGCTCGACGGGAGAGTACATGTTCTCTCCCGAGGGTTGAGAAGATCTGGGTACGAGATTATCTCGTTAGTTACTTCTTTCGTCCATCCGTCTGTGTCTGCCTCATTGTCTGTCCGTCCGTCTGTATATTTCTGTTTGTCCGTCCGTCGTCCATCTCAGTGTTAGTGAGTTCTTTCGTCCATCTGTGTCTGTCTCACTGTGTCTGTGTCTAAGAGTTGCTGAGAGTTGGCTCTCATGAGAGTTTTCTTCAACTCTCATCGACTATCAATTCAACAGGCCGTTCTCCGCAAACTTCACTGGTTTATTCCACAGAGTTTCTTAATACAATCGAACCTACCGTAAGCGGACACCCTCGGGACCAGAAAGTGTCCGTTTAAAGTGTATATGACACGAAATTTTTTATTTCGTTTTGTGTTAGTTCGATATGTACAATAAACGATTTGAGAATTTAAAATCATTGAAAATCTTTTTAAAGTAGATTTTTTCGTTCAAAAACCCCGCTAATTTTGCAAAAAAAAAGTGTCCGGAGACTGGGAACTAATTTGGGGGTCGTGACGTCAGGTTGTTTGCTCCCGATCGCCATGCAATGAATTACAGTGTTTTTTGTTATGAAATATACGCCAATTCTTTCGATTGTACTTTGCCTTTCGAATATACTGAGAACTCTAGAGAGCAAGAGGAGTCAGGTAGTGATCGAGAGAGGCTGTTGTAAGCCATTTTGAGCTATACCATTGAAGAAAATCAGAAGAACCACGAAGTTGGCTTTGCGGTGTTTTGGTTTGTATTTCTCGATTTCATCACGAAGTTACTTTGCCTCCCGAATCTTTTTAAAGGGCTATTAAGCTACAGTATATACTATCGGTAGGAAGAGAGGATTTCAGAGGTTGTTATAAGCCATGTCTAGAGAGAACATCGGACAAACTTACCTGATTGTGACTCCGATGTCGGCGAAGATAGACTGCGAGCAGTCCCTCTTTCTTTCTGATATCGAGCGCGAAGCGCGAGTGAGTGGAAATCGAGCGCGAAGCGCGAGCGAGCGGGAGATGGGCCGAGCGGAAGTGAGTCACGAAGTGGACGAGCGGAAGTGAGTCACGAAGTGACGAGCGGAAGTGAGTCACGAAGTGAGAAGAGCGAAAGATAGAGGGACTGCCGGCTTTCCTCTTTCCGACGCGTGCTTGAATTTCCCGTTGTATAGACAACGGAAAATTCGGATTGGTTAATTAGACAAATGGGACGCTGTCAGATTAGTTTGATTAGTATTAACTTCTTGACAACCTCTTGACGACTTGTTGACACTACAGCGGCTTAGATTTCATAGCGCGAGACATCAATAGCGGCAACTTTGTGGCGAGAATACAGAATGTTTTCAATGTTTATCTCTTCATTTGAACGAAGTAGTTTTAAAGGAAGAACAGAAGCAAGCAATCGAAGCTTTGCTGATGGGAAAGGATGTAATGGCCGTTCTTCCCACGGCCTTCTGGAAGAGGATGATTTATCAGAGTTTTGTTAACGTGAAAGATTCGAGCGATTCCGCATTAGAGTCGGATCACAGGTCTACTCCGCATCTGATCATTGTTCGCCAGAAGAGCATCGTCCAACGATTTTGGCTTGAGGTTGCTGACGAGGATAAAGACAGTCTTTGGACTTTCAGACATTGGCGACAACAAATGCTGATGGTTCACTTCATGAATACAGCTTTTTCCACATAGCGCTGAGTTTCGTTGATTGATTCATAATCTAAGATCGTACTCAACACACACGCTTGCGGCTACAACGATCTGAGAAAATAGAGAGGCTGTGAACAGACTAACTCAACACAAAACAAGCAGTCTTGTTTAAATAGGCAATGTTATTTGTTCGTGAAATTTACCTCGCAAAAACTCGAGTCGCGTGTGTAACAAGAATCCTTTCTTCGCACCCGGGGGCTGGTTTATTTTTGGCCGTACGTGACCTAAAGGGCAGAGTTTGTTATTAAAAAAGTTAATTTTCAATTGCTTACGGCTTGGTGGGCGGAGTTATCTCTCACGCGTCGGAAAGAGGAAATCCGGCAGTCCCTCTATCTTTCGCTCTTCTCACTTCGTGACTCACTTCCGCTCGGCCCATCTCCCGCTCGCTCGCGCGTTCGCGCTCGATTTCCGCTCACTCGCGCTTCGCGCTCGATATCAGAAAGAAAGAGGGACTGCTTGCAGTCTACGGCGAAGACGACGATGGAACAACCATCTATCAAAGCTTATTTACTGAATACGAGTGAGTAAGGAGTTTTATTATTTCCATTTTCTTGGACTTTCGAATATAGTAACGTTAAAATGCCAAATGTTTCCGTTCGTTCGTTGTGTTCTTTTTTCCGATTTATTCAGTCGCGAGGCAAAGATCAATTCATTAGCTCGAGTTGTCCCATTTGATAACAAGACAAGTTTGTTTGTATACTGCTAGTTTATAATGAAATCAGAAATAAAGCGCTAGCGTTACTTGTATTAAGTATGGCTGCATTTTTGTTATATCAACCTTTGCACTAGCTCATTTGTTTCTTCAAGGAGCTGATTTGTATTTCAAAGTGGATTTGATGTATTGTTTACATTCCTTTTGAGTTACATCTGAAAGTCTTGACAATGGTAATTTATTTGTTGAACCTCAATGTATAATCAGGTAGAATGGTGACAAAAATTAAGATGATACCAAAGATAAATTTCTTCAGATTTAAACACATTCTCACATTTTATTTTATTAAGAACGTGCCATAGTTAGGAGAATTTTGTATTGACATTGAGGCTTGAGACAAATGATAAATTAAATTAAATAATAAACAGAGGAAGCCACATCAGCTGTAGCTGGTTTTCATGTGCCCAGGTACTCTATACAGATAGGATATTTCCTATCTAAAGAATTAGAGCACAATTTACCCAACTGTAGAATTTTAGCCAGTGAATGCAGGCAACTCGACTACATTCACTGGCTAAATTGATTGTAGCCTGAGTTCTTATTGATACCTTGGTATCAATAAAACCATCCAACAGCAGTTTCAACCAGACTGTATGACACCACATAATAGAGTAGCTGGGGCATCAAGGAAGAGCATTATTGGACATATGACCTAAATATACCTTCTCTATTGGCCAATCTAGGGGGAGGACATATAAGATTTGGCTTCTTTTGAAATGCTGCAACATTCTCTGAATGAATAATACATTTTAATTAACCTTTTAATTATAGACATAAAACAGCATACAACCATTTTGCAAGGGATTTTGGGGTATATCTTGACTGACTGGTCATTCCTTTGGCTACGTGCAGCTGTGTTTCCCCTATGATCCAGATGTCCAATCAAGAAATTTCCAGTTCTTTCTTTTTTAAAAATAATAATAATAATTATTTTTATTATTATCAAATTTATTATAATCAGCATACAACCACATAATTTACACAGCTAATGTTGGACTCCAGTTAAAAGCGGTCTGGGTTCGAGCCCTAGGCCGGAGTCACTGTGTTATGTTCTTGGGCAAGACACTTTACTCTCACAGCGCCTCTCTCTACCCTGGAGTATAAATGGGTACCGGCGACAAAATGCTGGGGGGATAACCTGGCGTTGGACTAGCATCCCACCCAGGGGGAGTAGCAATACTCCCAGTCAGCTTCATGCTACAGAAACAGGGATAAGCTCCAGCAGTGTGGGTCAGTTTGGCCCCTAACGGCTTTACTTTTTACCGGTACAAGACGGTGAGTAACGATTAAAGCAGCCAGCGGGTGCTTTCATTTTCCTGGGATGCAACAAGCAGTGGAGGGATTGCAGGAATTCTGGACAATTTTTGGTCCATCTTATTTACTAATGCCAGTAAAGTTACACTATCACGGAAGCACATATCATTGACAAGTGTGTCCTATACGTTATTTTACAGTAGATTATACCTGTATATATTTTCAAAGAATCAGTTTTTTATGACAGCATAATAAATTAATGTTATTGCTTTTTATGCAATCAAAACAATATGAAATTCATTTTCCATGTTTTAAACTCCGACATTAAAATGTATCGTATACTATTCACTGAGAGCATCCATTCTGAATTACAAAACACATTTACAAATTATATTAGGCAGGCATTTTTATTCATTGATATGTTCTGTAGTTCAGCTGTGCTGTAAAGTTCAATAGTAAGCTCATACAAGATATGAAAGACTAAAATGTTTTCAGAAAAGATAAACATGATAAAAGCCTTCACTGAATCACTGAACATGTAAAAAATAAAACATTTATTTAAATTTGAGACTCGCATAACAATACTCTGTCTCGGTTCCGATGTATTCTTAAAAATGTCTTCGAAGGTCAGTGTGACAAATAAGAACGGAGGACATTACTTACCAAATGGCTTTCACCATCGAATAAAACGGCAACGGACGCAACGCTACTACGTGATTTAGAAACTAAAGCTAAACTAGCTGCCATTTCCTTTCTTCCATTCGGGTCTGCCCAGCAAAACTGTAACCCACTTCGGGACAGTACAGACTGCTCGATCACTCGAATCTTGCCTTAATTTTCCGCGTGTATTTAAAAGCTCAACTTGCTCGTCAGAACGACTTTTGACAGCTTCTACCAGTAGAACTTCTGGATCCAAAGAAACCTGTTGCATTTTATCCCATCAGCATCTGAACTATTCCTGAAACTCTGTTTTTTCGGCTCGTAAGCAACGCATACTTCCTATGAACTACTTGTAACTCACCGCCATCTTGGATGATAGCTTACAAACAACCTGACGTCACAGACGTATGTCACGTGACCTTTAATTTTGGCCGCGCGCTGCCGGGAACAATTTTTGAGCCAAAATAGCGCGCATTTTGGACGAAAAAAATGCATTTAAAACGATTTTCAAAGATTTTTAACGCTCAAACCGTTTTTTATACATATCGAACTATCAAAAAACGAAATAAAAAATTTCGTGTCATATACACTTTTTAAAGTTCTAAACATTTTCATATCTGAGAATCCCAATGTTGATTGGTCGCTGAACAAACTGCTAATCCTAGATGCTTTAACTTGTACGGTAATATGTATGCAGAAATGAGAGAACTTCTTTAGACGATAGCTTCGACACGTGATCGGTGATGGGCTCCTGATGTGATGCGATTTACAAAGCGTAGAATCGAAAGATGTCGATAATAAGCCATTTCCGAGTTTGCCTTATAAGGTCTTATAAGCCTCTGTTCAAAACGAGTCCTGGATCAAAACCATTTAAA
>MU825583.1:0-19192 GCA_029204205.1 Desmophyllum pertusum | reverse complement strand
CTTTTCGTGAAAGAAGAAAATGTTATTTTCTTTTAATCTTTCGGTTTCTATAAGTGAAATAGACTCTTTATTGAAATGTTTTTTGAAGGGAATGCGCTTCGACCGGCTTCACACGCAAGTAATAAAATATGCAGACATGCAGAAACTACAAATTGTCATGGCATTTTCGATTATCCGACCGGTATTCTTTGGCCATGACAGAAAAACTTCTAAACAAATAACACATGTATGTATAAAAACACGGGGTTTGAAGTAACCGTTTATTTTACATGAAAGCCATTGTTTACAATAATGTAAGCGGCGAGACTTTGGCTGTCACGTTCCTGAAAGTTGAAACAAACATTCTCACGCATTGAATATTACAAGTCTTCGCTTTCAGTGAATTAAAACTCTTTTATCAGTTTATAATGCTACGAACTGACGTGTAGTGAAATAATTTCCTCGTAATATTTTGTCTGAAGAAGTAAGTAGCTAAAGTTTGTTTACTGATGGTGAGGTCGCAAATTTATCTGAGGAGGGGAGGGTGGCCATGGGTGATTCGAGTTGAGAATGAATTTTATTTATTTTTGGACCCGTAACACTCCAAGATATATCTTTCTCAGTCCTGTATGATCTTTATTTTGTTGATATGTTGGTATGTAATTTTTTTAAGCGGCCGACGCATAGCGGCCGCTTCAAGAAATGCTTTTTTTCATGTCGCTAGCCTTAGTCCTCTACACGGTTGACATGATGTTATCGCATCTCGGTCTAAAATTAGCCAGTAGAGAATTTCTCTTCCACATTCTTTCTGTAGTGTCGTGTAAGTGCGTAGATGTATTTAGTTTATTACAGTAATCGCATTGGAAAAAGCAAAGACAAATGTCCCACAGCAGTGAACAGCAGTGTTGTTGCAAATGTGCTAAATTTGGCGGTGTGACCTTTGCTCGTTATTCGATCCCAGAGGGGAATCGGCTTCCGGTTTCACGCAAACTGCGGACTTTAGCGAGACTGGCGTGACTACTTGTTTTTTTCGTAGTCACTGCACTTTTATCGCGCGATTCCAAATCGCCCGTGTAAACCAGCTGCGATTTCATGGCGATTTGACTGCGATTTATCGCCGATGTTTGGAACTTGCTTGAATTTTGATGCCATTTATCGGCGATTTGATACATCTCCTACAACTCGCCATACAAATCGCCATACAAATCGCCGTGTAATCGCAGGTAGTTTACACTTGCGCGCTAAATCGCCGCTAAATCGCCGCGACAAATCGCATCAAAAAATCGCATGTGTAAACGGGCCTTTAGCATGTTGCAATATTACATCAGGCAGTCACGTTTTTCGTCACGCTGGTTCGTGTGTTTACTCTTCAGCCTTAGAGTCCAGTGACCGCGAGTTTACTCGAAGCGATAGAAAGCAGAATTGTCAAACACAGCGCTCGCTTGTAAACAGGTGAATAAAATTACGTTTTACTTGGCTTGTGTGTAAGCTTGTTATTTTTTAATTTTCACGACTTACATAACAATCAACGTTATCCTATTCTGAACGGATGGGATACCCTGTGGAAGACAAAAATGCTCAAAAACCAAACCTGTCCAGCGGGACATTCCTATATAGCGTACACAGGGGAGAGCCCCCACCCCCCCCCCCCCCCCCCCCCCCCCCCGAGGAAATCGGCCGCTTGTAATCCCTTCAGGGGATCTTGTTTGTCTAAAAGCAGCTTGGATGAATCTTTTCGTCACAATTACCCCACCCCACTCCCCCTCAACAGAACATTTTGCCAAGCTTGAACATTCAGCCTGCCAGACAACAGACTGAGGACCACCTCGCTTCTCAGTTACATAGGTCGTACATTATCATGTCCTCCCAAAAAGGAAGGAAGGCGAAAAGAGAAATTTTCAAGTGTGTGAGGCAAAAAGCGGCTTCATGTTGCAGTCATGCCGAGGCCGGCTGCGTAAACAAAACGAAATAAAATATATCAACAGATCAGCGTTGATATAAACTTACCTGAAAAAAGCGCAGGAAACAAACTCCCTTTAAACGAATCAACGGATTGGGAGCTTCCGTTCATAATTGAACGGTTCAAGCACACAAATTTTGATGTCAGTTTATACATGTAGATGTCTTTGTTTATCAGGTTTTATACCGACAAAGAGAAATATGCTGTGTCAAAATATTATGACGTTCCGTTGGGTTTCATCCTGCAAAACTTCTTCTAAGAACTACATGTATAGCCGAAAACCTGGACACTGTTTGTAAAAGTTGCATGTAAGGCGAATAAAGGTTCGTTTTACTCCTAAAATAAAAGTACTGTATATAGTCGAAGCTCTCTGAGCGCCGGACCTCTCATATAAGCTCTTGTTACAGCCGCCTTGACACAAGTACAAAACACCGTTTTGAACTCTAGCTCATACAAACTCTGATTCCCTTAGCGGCCAGCTACAGTTGAGGAAACTTTTTCTGCTTCCCGAGGGCGTCCGCTTACGGGAGCTTAAGTACGGTCGCACTACAGCCAATTTTGTTTACATAAAAATTTTTGTAATTTTTGGCGAGGAAAAATTGGCAAAAAATTCGCAAGTGCCAAATTTTGGTGGTGGTCGCACTCAACCAAGATGTGTTTTCAAAACTCTCCTGATTGATGTAAATGTAAACTTAAACGGCTTGGGACCAGGTTTCGTACTTCGCTTTCTTGGTTTTCGTCGTTTTCTTGCTACTGGCTTCAATTGCAATCGAAGGAGATTGTCTTGAACTTGAGACAAATGGTTCTCCAAATTGCCGCCGGTAAATTCGGTTTCGATCAGACCCAGTGTAGTCATAGACATTCGCGGCGTAATATCGATGTTCATGTTCTTCGTTTTCGTCGAAATAATTATTAAAAGAGTCAGATGAACCGGGTAAAAAATTATTTTGTCCCGTTATTGCACGCGCTAAACTAGAGAATCTTAATTATCAAGACATAGCATCTTGCGTGAATGACAGTTTAATGGCTAAAACGGGCTAAAATAACAAAATTGTGCGATTTTCACAAATTTGGTCGGCTCCAAGGCAACACTTCGGCTTCTTTGAAGATTGGCGAAAATTTGTCAATTCCCATAAAAATTGGCAAAAAATTGAAACTGGGGGTCGCACTGTATTTTACGATTTGTACGTTATGTGTTGACAGATTTGATACTTGAATAAACAAAATTGGTCAAAATTGGCTGTAGTGCGACCTGTACCTTCTTAGACTTGAAAACTCATTCGCTTCGTAATGTTCATATCGCTCAAAATTTTGGATCGCACTTTGTTTCTTTGTTTATGTCAAATTTTGTTGCAGAACTATTGTCTGTGTGCTTCAACGCGATTGGTCAGTTTACGAAAAAGGTCGCCATCCTTTGTTCTCGATTAACGTTTTGATTGGTTACTTTTCTTCAGACTGGCCCGCTTCGAGTAGTCGCACTGTAATACGCTAAGAAGAGACAGTGGTATAAATACTGATTACCTTCTACTACTACTTCTTCTTCTTTTTCTTCCTCTTCTAATGCTCCAGGTTTCAATGAGAATTGAAGTGCAAGAGGAAACAGAAAGAAAATCCTTTTAATTCTATATGACAATTATAATTACAACACATCAAAGGGGTAAAGCATAGACAAAATATTTCCACAAAAATACAGCAAGTTTCTCTTTTAATGACTGCGACGATGGATGAAACAAAGGTAAAAATAAAAGGGCACTGAGATCACTGAGATACGAGTTAAACAAAGGGGTCAACATGTTTAACGTCTGTTTAGAATTTTGTGTGCACCTAGATTCCCACAAATGGAGGGGGAGAATTATGACCATTACCTTCAATACTTGTATTGACAGGCCACTCACGACAAAAGACACTAACATTAACTTTCCTGTTTGCTTGTTTCATGCATCTTGCTCGTTGAAAACTTCGTAGATGGAGGAAATTTAACAAACGTACAAAGAGAGAACAGTGCACAGCAAGAAGAAGAAAGACAACAACTGGTGTCTGAAGAATTCTTGGAGACAGAAACAGCTAACATTCCTGTTGATGAATTACCTCAGTACTTTCAGCATGTAAAAGTAATTCATAACCCAACACCAAGAGATGCAAGTGACAATAGTTTACGAATAGCAGTGGAGTGCAACAATCTGGAAAGTCTGGAACGTCTGTGGTCGGACTATCGTTCCGGTCACCTAAATGCAATAACCGAGAAATGCCTTGTGACAGATGACATTAAGAGGAGATTTCATGTGCAGTCTGTAAATTTAGAAACAACTATTCTGGAAGAAGATTACTTGGCGTGCAAAGAGTTTCTCTTGAACAAGCCACGTAAGTTGAGATAACATTTGTTTTAGGCTATATGAGGCCAGTAGGATTATACTTTTTTTCTGATTCAAAAGTAATTTGATATGTTTTACTCCATTTAATTCAGGCTTTGCTACGTTGATTTATAACACTTGTTTTTATGACTTCGTCAAAATATGTAGCTTTGTCGTGTTTATCTCACGTCATTTGTCGTATATCGTGTGAAAACTGCATGTATTTTGATCTTGTTGTACTGTTGTTGAGACTGGGCTTTGAGACTTTAGGAGGACAACGTAACATTATTGTCTTTCAATGGTAACAATCACACTTGCGGCAAAAAGCAATTATATATGTGACTAATAAACATATCTAAAGTAATTTCACACAAAAATATAGATTTCGCGCAATCATTTGCGAATAGAGCTTTCAATAAGGGTTAATCATAACTCAAGTTAATGTGAAATTACTCTGTTGTATGTCGCAGTTTTATAATGGGAAACTAAATTTACGGCATTCTCATTGAATCATTAATTATATACCGACTGACGTTCAAAGTATTCAGGGTTAAAAGCACAACACTGACTCCACTGGAAACTGCTCGACATGTTTCATGGCTAAGGCCAATATGCTACCGAAAACCACGCTAACAAATAGCTTGGCACTGAACAGCAAAGACTCATCAAACTAAAATGTGTACTCACGTAAGCATTGGAAGTCAAGCCATTCTTCGCGACTGTGATCAGCCAACTTTTCTTGTTGCCTTTTTAGTGCAGAGTTTCAAAGAAACTTTGAACATTTTAGTAATGTTTAGCGGACCCTCTCTCAGGAGTATGAAAGCAAGCAGCGGGTCGCGTGGGCATATAACACAAGACCAGTTTCAGCCCCAAAAATATGCACCAAAATTAAATGATTGAAAGTAAACGTAATTTCTTACCTTTCAAACAGAAGTCAAAATAAATCTGCTGCGACATTAAAGGAACATTTGTCCCGGTAATGCACACGCGCCGATTTTCATTTAGAGATCGTTCAAAAAAGCAGTAGCCGAGTCACGCAACGCGTCAAGATTTTTTATCGTTTGTCACTATATTGTCACTTGAATGCGGATCGCGACGTTTTGAATGCAATGCTGGTCTTCATCAAGTGATAGGGTCGACTGGTTTTGCATTTACTATTTCACTGACCTTCAGTCGTTTTCATGTCTTAGGGAGGGGGGGGGAGATATTACTGTAATTGAATAAATTAAGGAATTTTCTTCAGGTAAGTCTGATTAAATCTAGTCAGATACATAGTTACAAAATTTTAAAAGACTGAGCGTGTTGAACCAAACTTGGCACCCAATTATGTTGGAAGATGTTGAATCAAAATTTCGGCACCGTTTGACCGAGGAGTTATACATGTTGGTTGCAGTTATTCTGATTTATGTGGACTCATCCAACGTACAAATAATATTATTAAACAGAAAGTTATTTGTTTTACAAATTCAATAGAAAACTACGAAGATTCACCAATAAAAGCTTTTGAAGAAACTGGGACCCTGGCCACTGAGGAGACTCTGATCCAATCTGCGGAGGAAACTAGAACACTGACAGTGGAACACACGGAGACTCAAGCTACTGAAGAAACTCGGATTCAATCTGCTGAGGAAACCCAGACCCAGGCAGCTGACGAATGTGAGGCTACAGAGGAAACTAGGACACAGGCTTCTGAAGAAATGGAAACACGAGCTATGGAAGAAAGTCAGATTCAATGTGTTGATCAAACCCAAACACAGTCTGTTGACGAAAGTGAGGCACTGACTATAGAGGAAACTCAGATTCCATCTCCCAAGGAAGTTCGGATACAGGCTTCTGAGACCCTGGTTGCTGAAGAAACTCAGATCCAATCCCGAATACAGGCTTCTGAAGAGACGCAGGCTGTTGAGGATATCCAGCCACAAGATACTGAAGAAACTGAACCCCTGATTTCAGTTGGTAAATATATTTATTTGTGAAGCAATATGTTTTAATATAACATTTATTAGCCTTATTGTTATCATTATGACATATTGGAAAGAAATGATGGTGACTGTTAAGCTTGGTAGAAAATATGAGAAAGATATTAATCAGTCAGTGACACAAGCTACTCGGAGAAAACATTTCCGAGTTCTCCCAACAGGAGTCGAACCAGGGCGCAGGAAAGGATGGGCGATGATGCGATGTTTGAAGGGTCGAGCGCGCTCGAGAGCGCTCGAGTTCAAAACATGTCGGCAAATGAAGTTCAATAGCTGATGCAGAAAAGGGATTGCTACAAGAGAACGGTACGGGATTTCCACTTAGTTTTTGTACAATGAACATGTCAAAATGTTGGTAAAGCTGTAAGCAATAAAGAATGGATTCAATATGTAAAATCAACACGGTCACAAAACAATAGGTTTAATTAGCAGTACAATGGCTCTGCATTTGCGTTTTTATCTCTGGATGACGTCATTATGACTTAATCCTCGAGATGTTGGTGTGAGCATTCGGTCACTCATGTCTAAGATGTGGACAAATCGATATTTTAAAGAAACGTATGAAAAATTGAATTACGAGATTTTGCTTCTAACAACGCTTCAAGTACTACTGCAACGGCGCAAGATATATATTTTTTTCACTTGAGTCGCGGTTTTCCTTGTGGTACACTACAAGTTACTCAGCGAAGGTCTGAGGTCGAGAATGAAGTTACTCGTGCAAAAAACGCATGCGTGTAGCGTCCAAATTCAGAAGCTCTATTTATTGACCTGATTTCCAACAAGTCACTGACGTGATTTGCCCCAAATCAGGACATTTTAGAGAAAAAGACAATATCTACAAAATTATTATTGAAATTTCCAAAACAAAATTATTGAAAAAGCGAGTAACTTGAATGAGATTTATGCGTCAAAACCACACGAGTGTTTTGCTACTCGCGGCTGTCTCAACAATCAAGCTTCAAAATTCTGTTCGATACAGAGGACATTTCCCTAGGCTTTACGAGCTGAAATATTTCCTGAAGTTTATCTGCGTATTGAGTTTATTACAGGAATCGCATCGAAAAATTTAATATTTGGAAAGCAAAGACGAATGTCTGCAGGCAACATCATGTATTGTTGCAAACTAGTGGACCTGACTGTGACCTTAGCACGTTATTCGATCTCTTAACTTTACACCAAGGGTGTAACGCAATACAGTCAACTCTCGCCTTGCGGACACCCCGTTATTACGGACACCCGCTATTACGGACAAAATCCGTAAAATCGTTCGATGATGCTCTTCTGGCGAACAACGATCAGATGCGGAGTAAACCTGTGATCCGACTCTAATGCGGAATCGCTCGAATCTTTCACGTTAACAAAATTCTGATAAATCATCCTCTTCCAGAAGGCCGTGGGAAAGCATCGATTGCTTGCTTCTGCTCTTCCTAATAAAACTACTTCGTTCAAATGAAGAGATAAACATTCTGCATTCTCGCCACAAAGTTGCCGCTATTGATGTCTCGCGCTATGAAATCTAAGCCGCTATAGTGTCAACAAGTCGTCAAGAGCCAGTCTCGCTCCGCACTAAACATCGCACAAGAGCACAGTGCGCGTTTCACCGCCCATCCTTTCCTGCGCCCTGGTCGAACCTATGACCTTCCGCACACCGGTCGGACACTCTGCCACTCTGCCACTGAGCTACAGGAGACTCGTGGGAGGTTAAGCCATATAAATAGGTTCAGAAAGGTGTCAAACGTCCTTTATGCAGCTTGGATTAATTTTGTCCATATGTGATATGCATGTTGGTTGCAGTTATTTCTGTGGATTTATCCAGCGTACAAAGAATCTTAGTAAACAGAAAGTTATTTTGTTACAAATTCAATAGAAAACTATGAAGGTTCACCAATAAAAGCTTTGAAGAAACTGAGACCCTGGCCACTGAGGAAACTTTGATCCAATCTGCGGAGGAAACTAGAACACTGACTGCGGAACACACGGAGACTCAAGCTACTGAAGAAACTCAGATTCAATCTGCGGAGGAAACCCAGACCCTGGCAGCTGACGAAAGTGAGGCTGCAGAGGAAACTCGGAAACAGGGTGCTGAAGAAATGGAGACACGAGCTATGGAAGAAAATCAGATTGAATGTGCTGAGGAAACCCAAACACAGGCTGCTGACGAAAGTGAAACACTGGCTACAGAGGAAACTCAGATTCCATCTCCCAAGGAAGTTCGGATACAGGCTTCTGAGACCCTGGTTACTGAAGAAACTCAGATGCAATCCCGAATACTGCAGGCCTCTGAAGAACCTGAGACGCAGGCTGTTGAAGAAATCCGGCCTCAAGATACTGAAGAAACTGAACCCCTGATTTCAGATGGTAAATATATTTATTTGTGAAGTAATATTTAAAAATAATTTGTATTAGCCTTATTGTTATCATTATGACATATTGGAAAGAAATAATGGTGACTTTTAAGCTTGGTAGAAAATATGAGAAAGATATTAATCAGTCAGTGACACAAGCTACTCGGAGAAAAAATTCCGAGTTCTCCCAACAGGAGTCGAACCAGGGCGCAGGAAAGGATGGGCGGTGAAACGCGCACTGTGCTCTTGTGCGATGTTTGAAACGAAGCGAGACTGGGTCGAGCGCGCTTGAGAGCGCTCGAGTTCAAAACATGTCGGCAAATGACGTTCAATAGCTGATGCAGAAAGGGGATTGCTACAAGAGAACGGTACGGGATTTCCACTTAGTTTTTGTACAATGAACACGTCAAAATGTTGGTAAAGCTGTAAGCAATAAAGAATGGGTTCAATATGTAAAATCAACACTGTCACAAAACAATAGGTTTAATTAGCAGTACAATGGCTATGCATTTGCGTTTTACATATTGGTACATTTCTTAGCCGTTCTCTGCAAAAACAACTAGGTCAAATGACCAAATTCCCCGCATTTATATGGAGAGAACAACAGTGTACTGACGTCTATAGCGTGTAATTAAAAAAAGTTCAGAAAAGTTCAAAATGAAATTTACACCCATGAAAAAGCAAAGGTTGCTCTATGCATTCGCCGAAAATTACCGTTTTGTTTAGTTTAGATTGCAGGCAATTAACGTCTGTCTTTTCGCGCCCACACTAAAAGAGCAACGCCTTTCGAAGCAGCTCGACTTATTTTAAATAAAATCGCTGTTGATTTTACATATTGAACCCATTCTTTGTTGCTTACAGCTTTACCAACATTTGTACATGTTCTTTGTACAAAAAACTAAACGGAAATCACGTACCGTTCCCTTGTAGCAATCCCTTTTCTGCATCAGCTATTGAACTTCATTTACCGACATGTTTTGAACTCGAGCGTTCTTGAGCGCGCCAGTTTCGCTCCGCATTAAACATCGCACAAGAGCGCAGTGCGCGTTTCACCGCCCATCCTTTCCTGCGCCCTGGTCGAACCTATGACCTTCCGCACTCCGGTCGGACACTCTGCCACTGAGCTACAGGAGACTCGTGGGAGGATAAGCCATATAAATAGGTTCAGAAAGGTGTCAAACGTCCTTTATGCAACTGGGATTAATTTTGTCGATATGTGATATGCATGTTGGTTGCAGTTTATTTCTGTGGATTTATACAACTTACAAAGAATCTTATTAAACAGAAAGTTATCTTTGTTACAAATTCAATAGAAAACTATGAAGATTCACCAATAAACGTTTTTGAAGAAACTGAGACCCTGGCCACTGAGGAAAACTCCGATCCAATCTGCGGAGGAAACTAGGACACTGACAGTGGAACACACGGAGACTAAAGCTACTGACGAAACGAAGATTCACTCTGCTGGAGAACCCCAGACCCAGGCAGCTGACGAAAGTGAGACTACAGCGGAAACTCGGACACAGGCTGCTGAAGAAATGGAGACACGAGCTATGGAAGAATGGCAGATTAAATGTGTTGAGGAAACCCAACCACAGACTGTTGACGAAAGTGAGACACTGGCTACAGAGGAAACTCAGATTCCATCTCCCAAGGAAGTTCAGATACAGGCTTCTGAGACCCTGGTTACTGAAGAAACTCAGATCCAATCCCGAATACTGCAGGCTTCTGAAGAAACTGAGACGCAGGCTGTTGAAGAAATCCGGCCTCAAGATACTGAAGAAACTGAACCCCTGATTTCAGATGGTAAATATATTTATTTGTGAAGCAATATTTTTAATATCAAATGTATTAGCCTTATTGTTATTATTATGATATATTGGAAAGAAATGATGGTGACTTTTAAGCTTGGTAGAAAATATGAGAAAGATATTAATCAGTCAGTGACACATGCAAGGTACTCTGAGAAAAAAAGTGTTCGAGTTCTCCCAACAGGAGTCGAACCTATGACCTTCCGCACACCGATCGGACGCTCTACCACTGAGCTACGGGAGGACTCGTGGGAGCTTAGGCCATATAACTAGGTTAAACTAGGGGCACCTTAGGCCATGTTGTGTTACGATAATCGATTTGATTTGATTTGATTCGATTTGATTCAAATTTCAATTTGCTCACATCATAGGCCAAAAATAGTCAAGTTATAACGCACGCATTGCGTTACACATCATAAGACCTTGGTATGGTGTAAAGTTAAAGTGATTAAATAACGCGCTAAAGGTCACAGTCATATTTATAGACTACATGTATTTTGCAACAGTTTGCCTGCTGACATTTGTCTTTGCCTTCCGAATATTTAATTTTCGATGCGATTCCTGTAATAAACTCAATACGCTGATAAACTTCAAGAAATATTTCAGCTCGTACAGCCTAGGGAAAATGGTCCCTGTATTGAACAGAAGCTTGAAAGGCACGGCTAATGCATTCTCTGCGCTTTGTTTATTGAATTACTCACTTTTTCAATACATTTTCATGTTTTTAGTCATAGAGATTGTCCTTTTCCCTAAAATTTCCTGATTTGGGGCAAATCGCGTCAGTGACTTGTTGAAAATCAGGTCAATAATTAGAGCTTCTGGTGATTCCTCGCGTAGCGGGGTTTATAATTCTGTCCCCAAAGAGCTCACGCGAGAGCAATTCTCGTGTGGCCTTTACGATCATATTTATTTGTTTGTGGAAATCGTGGTTGACAGTAATGACGTCACACGGCGCGCTCGTGGCCTAATGGCTTAAGGCGCTAACTTTTAAATCTGATCTTCGGGATTGAGGGCGACAGTTCAAATCCTACTATGGTCCTTTTTTTTTTTTTTTTCGGTTCGAATCCAGGCCGTTCTTTTTTTAACCCCCGTTTCTTTGCTTAATAACATTGACTTCGACGTAATCTTTGTACACGTAAATGTAGAAACAGGAACGGCTGCTGAAGAATAACAATTTTTACTCCAAGTTTGTTTATCGAACGAATTTAACAACAGGAAAAGGAAAGACGACTCAGGAATTTCTAAAAGTACGATCAACATATGGCTTAGTTTTCATTGTAGACGTGAAGACTTTTACTCTGCCTCGCAGGGTAGAAGACTTGTGTCTGAAAATAATTCGCCGATCCAATATTGCGAAGAAGATTTTACCTGCAAAAAGCGAAGTGGTTTCAGATCATTCGGACGGAAAAGTGGGGGAAAACAGTACAAGAGCGCTACAATTTATTACAGATGTGTCGGGAGACGAGCGAACTCCAATCGAAACCAAATCCGTGGCATAGCAAAAACACGGCGTTCGTCCGGCGATTCTCAGAAACCTTGCAGCGATTCTTGGAAACCTTGCAGATCAAATCGCAGGCGTGCCCGTTACTAGGCAACAAAAGCTTCGCGAGGACCTGCCGAGTCACGTTATTACTAGTTATATTCCTAAATTTGGGCGCTACACGCATGCGTCTTTTGCACAAGTACCATAAGGGAAACCGCGACACAAAAGAAACAGATATATACCTTGCGCTGTTGCAGTAGTATTTGAAAGCAATGTTAGAAGCAAAATCTCGTAATTCCTCGCGAAGCGAGGCCGAGGGCCTCGCGTAGCGGGGTTTATAATTCTGTCCCCCATACCAAGAGCTCACGCGAGAGCAATTCTCGTGTGGCCTTTACGATCATATTTATTTATTTGTTTGTTTGTGGAAATCGTGGTTGACAGTAATGACGTCCACACGGCGCGGCTCGTGGCCTAATGGCTTAAGGCGCCCTAACTTTTAAATCTGATCTTCGGGATGAGGGCGAGAGTTCAAATCCTACATGGTCCTTTTTTTTTTCTTTTTTTTTTTCCGGTTCGAATCCAGGCCGTTCTTTTTTTTTAACCCCCTTTTCTTTGCTTAATAACATTGACGTCAACGTAGTAAATCTTTGTACACGTAAATGTACAAACAGGAACGGCTGCTGAAGAATAACAATTTTTACTCCAAGTTTGTTTATCGAACGAATTTAAGTTAAGTATATAAAAAATAGTACGGGTCATTTGTGGAAAAAAACCCGGCCTTATTAAATCCGTTATCAACAACAGGAAAAGGAAAGACGACTCAGAAATTTCTCAAATATGGCTTAGATTTCATTGTAGACGTGAAGACTTGTGTCTGAAAATAATTCGCCGATCCAATATTGCGAAGAAGATTTTACCTGCAAAAGCGAGGTGGTTTCAGATCATTCGGACGGAAAAGTGGGGAAAACAGTACAAGAGCGCTACAATTTATTACAGATGTGTCGGGAGACGAGCGAACTCCAATCGAAACCAAAATCCGGTGGCATAGCAAAAACACGGCGTTCGTCCGGCGATTCTCAGAAAACCTTGCAGCGATTCTTGGAAACCTTGCAGAGAATCAGGCTAAACTGTCGCCGAACTGCAGTATGGGAGGCGATTGTGCACGTTTCGCGAATTCGAAGAGCGAATGATATTGTGTTGTTTTTCGCCTATTTTGTCTCATTTCATAGCAACATTGAAAAAGCACAGGGCATCAGAGGAAAGGTAAGTGATTTAAAGATACAGTCTGGGGTGTTTGTTTCGATATTTTGGTGACATAACTAGCAATGATTTTGGCTTACATGATAAACTGTCTAAACTGCTGGCTCCCAAAATGGCGTCGTAAATTTTCTGTAATTTTATAGTCGGGTGATACGATTTATGCATCGAGGTTTGAAGGATCGAAGCCAGAATTCCCTTGATTTTAAAAGTTCAATTCAATGAGGTAATGGGGTCGCACCTCGTACGGTTTTTTCGCTACTTGAGTTTAAAGATGGTTGGATTTTGAAGGAAATAACATACAAACAACACCTTGCATTGTGGATGTCACAGATAACCAGCAATGAAACAAAGCGATTGTGGAGCTTATTTAGCTCCAAATTTATTTTCTGTACGGCCATCAATCAAGGAGATGGCTGTATAAATTGTAAATAATAGCTTTATTATGCATGACTATATATATTACAGTATAATATATATCTGGAGATGTGTAGAGTAAATTTTTGTGTCAGGACTGTTTGGCATTGAAGTTGTCTTTATAATCCTTGCAAACTAGCAGCATGATTTTTACATGTTATTTTCCTCTTATGTTTTGAAGGAAAATCAATGTTAAATCACCTATCCAGCTATATTCTAGCAATTTCCATCTTATTGTTGTGTTCTTTATCTTTTGACCAGTATATGACTGTTGCCAAAATTCAGTCAATATTCCATGTACAAGTAGGTCAATATTTCTTTTAATTTTTTCTCAACAGGGAACTGAGTATATGCAGTAATTGATTGATAATTTCCATGACTGAAGAAACACATTCCTTGTTTATATCCAGTCTGAGTTTGCTTGTAGTTGCTCAATAAGCTGCTAGTGTCTTTATGAGGATGAAACAGCTTCCATGTAACTGATTAACATTTATGTTTTGGAATAATATACCGGTACCCCAATGAACATACAAAGTTGTTAACTGTTATGGCCAATTTCTATAATATATAGTATTGACAAAATGAATATATTGCTGAACAATATAATTATTATAGGTTTCTTTATTAATATAGGGCTTTTTAAGTACTATTTGGTCCATGTGTTCATTTTACCTATGCTCAAAATAAATGTGCAGTTCCAGAAAATAACCATACCCACCCCAAGAAAGGTCATTGGAAATTCCGAGGGGGAGGGGGATCTCAAAAGCCGAAACTGTTAAAGGAAAGTATGAAGCTAAACTGGAATTTCCAGGAGTTGGTTCAAACCAAAAAAACTACCTCGAGGGGGTATGGATATTTTCTGGAACCACACAATATTCATTCCAGTTTCGGATTCAGAAGTGCACAAAGGTGGGGGGAGAGGGGTGGTTAAGTGAAGATGGGCATTTCCTTGCTCTAATTAATAGGGAGGGTTAAGGTAAGACTTTCAGTTTCTCATTCCTCATATAAGAGGGGGGGGAGCTAATGTTTTGCACTTCACTATAAGGGGGGTGATGATGTCCAGGCCCCTCCCTAAATTACCCACTGCTCCACAATCACAGACTGGCCAAAAAGAAAAATCAGTCCTCTTCTCCATCCCGGCCTACCATGAGAAGCCGCATATACCTTTTTTTGGGACGCCGCATGATACCACAGTCGCTATGGACGCTATGCTTAAACCGATTATCAAGCAATTTCCTACTGTGAAAAGTAATTACTAATTCGGCCCCTTTGGGCCGGGGAAGGTGTTATAATCTCTTCGAGCTGTGTCAAGAAAATGTCCACCGAAATCAAAAGAAAGCCAGAAAAGGAATGATACCGAATAAATTATATAATTATGTTGTGATGAAATGAAAACGTGTCTGTTTTCTTCATTTTGAAGATGCAAATACAACATTCGCGCTCGCACGCGCGCCAGTATCTTACGAAAAAAATAAACGTCTGTGAAACAGGCTAGTGCAGAAGGCAAAGAAAGCGTGAACAGAAAGGGCGGTATGCTTTATTACATCGCAAACATACAACAAACGATTGTCCATGCAATCCTCGAGCTAGCTAGACCGGAGAATAACAAAAAAACGTTAAACGAACTGGACTAATTTAATCGCACCGCGCGTGCTGTGCCTGTAGTGAAGATTTGAGAAGTATTATAAAGAGTGATCTACTTTATAGTAGTAGGCTGATAGTAGGCCCAGTTCATCAGTCTTACTAAGCTATAATAACAACACACCACCAAACAATGACACTTGACCGTAAAGAGAATACAGTTGCAGGTATGAATATTTTCTAGAGTTCTACTACACGTTTCGGCATTTAGGAAAAAATGTTTCAAAACGCCAATAACTAAATGGACACAAAAGGGGGCACAGTGCTGTCCACATCAGTGTTGTATAGTTGTAAACAATTATATAAATATATATAATAGGTACGAAACGACTTTTGTACATGTATACCCCCATTGAACTGTATAAAAAAATACACTACTTTTGAACGGTATATTCGCTTGTTTAATAAAAATCTCGGGAAACTTGAAAGATGCAGTTGCTTTTACGGCCCTTAATAATCTTTTTAAACAAACTCTGGAAACTTAAAAAAAATAAATCGCCCGACTCGTCACGGGCTTTGTTTGTTCTTTCAGATGGATGAAAAATTAAGTGCGAAGCTAGTTCAAAAATTAGTACTTATTTGTGTTACATCGAACTGTATGAGGTGTGCCACCCGCCAGTTCAGATGGACGAAAAATTAAGTGCGAGCTAGTTCAAAAAAAATTAGTACTTTTATGTTACATCGAACTGTATGAGGTGTGCCACCCGCCAGTTTCAGATGGACGAAAAAATTAAGTGCGAGCTAGTTCCAAAGTCAGTTATTTTTTATGTTACATCGAACTGTATGAGGTGTGCCACCCGCCAGTTCAGATGGACGAAAAATTAAGTGCGAGCTAGTTCCAAAGTTAGTACTTTTATGTTACATCGAACTGTATGAGGTGTGCCACCCGCCAGTTCAGATGGACGAAAAATTAAGTGCGAGCTAGTTCAAAAATTAGTACTTTTATGTTACATCGAACTGTATGAGGTGTGCCACCCACCAGTTCAGATGGACGAAAAATTAATGTGCGAGCTAGTTCAAAAATTAGTATTTTTATGTTACATCGAACTGTATGAGGTGTGCCACCCGCCAGTTCAGATGGACGAAAAATTAAGTGCGAGCTAGTTCAAAAATTAGTACTTTTATGTTACATCGAACTGTATGAGGTGTGCCACCCGCAGTTCAGATGGACGAAAAATTAAGCTAGTGCCAAAGTTAGTATTTTTTTATGTTACGTCTCGAACTGTACTGAGGTGTGCCTCACACCAGTTCAGATGCACGGAAAATATTAAGTGCGAACTACTTCTAAAATAAAAATAAACTACTTCCGAATAATAAAAAATATAGCGCGTTTTTATTAGTATCTCTTGCCGTCATTCCATACTCCTGGGTGTTCCACGAATAAAAATTATAGCGCGTGCCGTTTCTTATTGGTTTCTCTTGCTACCGCTGGAAAGGGTGTGATAAATAAAGTACATGAACATGTATATTTGGCTGGTAAATTTGAAGTCTTTCATTACGGGAAAAATATATGTTTGCTATGCCGCGTATCATATAGCAAATTGCTTGCAATACAAATAACATAAACAAAACTCGCCTATATTTTCCATTTTGACTGGCCGGACATCACAGCATGCGGGTTTAACTTTTTTGTAAATTGTAAGTGCCGGATTACGTTTTTTTAACTAAGGACTTACCTGGCATCCTCTCAGTAGTACTTATGATTGTATCAAGAAATGAATGGTCCACGATGTGAATACCCGGACATTACAGTTCATGTTTGCTGAACTCGACAGTTCAATGAACAAACACTGGGCTGAAAAATACAACACAACACTTCGATGGGTCGCATGCGAGATTGAACACTTGAGTTGGTTTTGCTGACTACAATACAAAACTGACCTTTCATTTGTGACATTTCATTTGTCGTGTAGAAGTGCAAAATACCATTTGCAAGATTGACAAATGTTACAAAAGACGAAAACGTTTCTTCATCAGACGGCGCCCCGGTGTCAAAGTCAAGTCCGGCTATGACAAGCAACATTATATTCCCTCTTCAATGGAATACGTCTTTTCATAGCTCGATCGAGGTTATCATCATGTGATGTTCAGCAAGCGAAAAAACTTCCCCTCGGAGAGAACTTCATCTCGGAGATCGAAATGTTTGCAAAACATCCAGCCGTAAATCTAGAGCCATTGCAGTAAAACTCCTTGTTTGCCGCCAAGCGAGTTCGCCACGAAATAATATATTTCGCCGCCAGAAAATAGCAAGTAGTTCACAAGTGGTGACGTGTGGACTAACATATCTCAGACATTTATCCGAGGTTTTCGAAACGAGATACGGGTGTATGTTTTCAACACGTCTATTGTTATATATTGCGAAATAGGTCATTTGAAATGACCATCGTCCAAGTATCTAAGCGTGCGGCTCGTCATGTGATACATAGTTAGACAGAGATTTTGACTCATTATAACAACCCCCCTCCATCTCCCCAAATCCACAACCACCTATCCAATAGTATCCCCTCCAAACAATCTCTTCAAATTTGTCAACACTCTCTTCGCCCTTATTCAAGCCAAGTATCCACTCTTGTAAAATTCTATTTATAAAATAAAATTGTTCTCTAAAAAAGATATCTTCCTCCCTATTCAGGACAATTTAATATATACAATCAATTTAAGTCCAACTTCAAGTAATCCACCCCAGCCAAATTCTTATATATGACCCTTTACCCATCCTCCCCCCCCCCCCCCCCCCCCCACACACACCAAAAAGGCACTTCCCCGAGCTTCGGGGGCGGAGGACCTGCGAAGTCACGTATTACTAGCTGCCAATTTCCATACGTTTCTTTTCAAAATTTCCAAAAGTCAACATACTTAGGAAGAGAGCGCCTAGTGGACGATCGAGTGAGGCCTCATGACCAAAGCTCCACATGCAAAAAAACTAAAGGTGGTTGTGTTTTGTGTAACACAAACACACAAAATGTGTCAAAACTATCCTGCATTACTGCTAGGCGAATAGTTATGTCAAATAACCTGTGTGAAAGAAATGATGAGTGAAGTTTAAAATTCAAACTTAAAAGTTCACCCATCATATTCCTTTCCCACACATATAAATAACAATAAAACTTTAATGGCTGAGGGGTGATACATTAATTACTGGTTTTAAAACCCAGTAGTTTACATTGTCGGGCCGTTTAAGGAGGTTAAAGGGACTATTCAAAAAATAATCACATATCGACAAAAAAACTAATCCTAGCTTGTTTTCAGCGCACTGATTAATATCTTTCTCGATATTGAAAATTATAACACAAAAATCCTTTCCGACTCTAAATTTTATAATTAACTTTACGATTTCATTTTCTAGGTAATCGCATGGGGTCTCCGAGTAAAATTAGAGGATTAATTATTCACGCGTAGTTTTCAGATAATTTTGCAGAAAATTTCCCGAAGTCGCGTAGCGACGAGGGCAATTTGCAAATTCTGTGAAAACCACAAGTGCATATTAATCCTTAATTTTACGCAGGAATAATGTGATTACTGGTTAATAAACATAAAAGCGCCCAAACTAGTGTCATTAAGACAACGGGTGGTCTTCTGCCAATCTTCGGAGGACTATCCCGGAAAAATCATTTGTGACCTTCGATAACGTTACGAAAATATCGGACGAATTCGGGTGATTTCTCTGAAAATCTCGCCGGAAATAGTTCGTTGTCATCTCGGACATCTTCGGAAGGGTTCGGGTCATATCGGAAATCTTCGGGAAGTATTCGGGGTCTGGTGAACTTTGCCATCTCTCGGAAGGTCCTCGGGCAATGCTTCGGAAATCTCTCGGAGTAATTGTGCCCGGGAAAACCCAAAATTACTGAAAAATGCCTCCATCCCTCTGTCTTTAACCAATCAGAATTCAGTAATTTTGCCCTCTAGGTTATCTGGAGGTGTATAGGTAATCGCATGGGCCCGGTCGCGCAATTAGGGATTAATTTCACGAGT
>MU825582.1:0-19301 GCA_029204205.1 Desmophyllum pertusum | reverse complement strand
GTAATGACCTAACAAATCACTAACAGCCAACATATCACCGGATTGCCAAAACCGACACGGACTTAATTGGTTTATATTCCCTGTGACAAAAAAAAAAAAACAAAAAAATGTTTTCATCACTAGAAAGGGATTTGTAAAAATATTTTATCAAGACTTGTTTACAATAAAACATTTTGTTCCAGTTCTGACGTCGAGGATTTCTCTTTGCGTCAGGCTCATCAATTCTCTACAGAGCGGTTTTCAATAGACTGTAGTCAAAACCAAAACGAAAGTTATCACTCCTGGACAATATAACAAAAACTGTTAAACAAACACGGGAACCAATCAGACTCGAAGCAACTACATTGTAGACGGCGCTTCCCCCAAGAACGGGAAAACGCGTGCGACCCAAGTTCATGGGATATTGAGTTTTCTTAGTTTTTGGCATCTGATTGGTTAAAAAGAAAGTGGCGCGAGGTTTGCTATACTCTACGCCTCTGTGATTGGTTTAAAAAAACTCGCGCCAAATTTCTCGAACACCAATGAGAGGAAAACCAAAAACCAATCAAGGACTTGGTGCGCACGAGTTTTCCCCGCTGCCTTTGCATCGTGTTACGTATATTTAGCTTTCATTAGGCCTCGTTGTTTTGTTTACAGTTTGTTGTGATTGATATGTCATAATTAATTGCATTGGTCTTTGGTTTCAGAACCTCATTGAAAACCCTCTATCGGGCGCTTTTCTATCGACGAAAGTTTCGCATTTTATTTGAAACCGGGTACGCGTCAAGGAAATTGCGACACAAGATATACGCGGTATGTTGCAAATGAATCCGCCCTATAGATTTCTTACATAACAGCCTAACCTTTTGCTCCCCCCCCCCCGCTTTCTTGTTGGTCCTTATATCCTGGACGGCAACTTCACATGAAATCACTTTGGAGGCATTAGTGACTTAGCTGTCCACTCCTAACCAATAGCGAGAGGACGCCTATAAGCAGGTGGGACAGGGCTGATAAGCCGTCTAAATAAAGTACACTTCGTTGTCGTCACGTCCATTACACTTTAGTCTAGAGTCTCCAGACTTGACCGATTAAACAGCTCTACCGAATGCTGCAGAAACCACCTGCTAATGTACCAACACCAGAGAATAACACGCACTCCTCGTCCCCACTGACAAACCAGATAATGCACATAGAAACGCAATCGCAGTTACACGTAAAAATAGTGGAGTCTTCGTCCTGAAAATGCAGCGAGCGCATGAACAGGACTGCGAAAACATAGCAAAAGCAACGAATATACAAAAGGAAAACAACTCGGTGTGAGTGTGCATGTCCAGATAATGACAAACAAACCTGTTCCGCAGAGAGAGCAAATTGGCTCGCGAGGTGCGATAAATCTAGTTACGAATATGCCGCATACATTCCCCAGAGAAACAATTCGCCCATCCCGCAAGCTGAAGTTGAGTTCATATTGGCATGGCGGTATTCACGCTGACATTTACTGTTACATTGCAACAACTTCCCTTGGAAAATGTTTGATCGTTGACACAATTGTCTTCCACTAGTTGTGTCCAGATGATCACTTCACTCCCACACATGCCACTCGTTCTTCTGACTGAGATGAGGAGATAACCTCGATGGATGTTCCCAAGTCAGCATCCGAGTAAAATCCGAATACACTCAGACAACTCAAAAGTTCCACATTCAAGGGTGCTGGTGCTTGCTGTAAATAGAAAAACCAGCTCTTACAGCCTACAAGGCAGTTAGGTCTACTGCCAGTACTTTTAATACCTTGCGCAAACCACTTGAAATGTCCCAAGCAATAATTGTGGCATCATAGAATAAAACCAACAGTCTCACCATTAAAAGCGACATTACGCAGGTACCTGATTAAACCTGAAGAAGTTCAGCATATGATACCTAAACTACTCTGCAGGACTACGCCACGTTAGCACTAACTGTGGTGCAACATTCTGGCTTGAACAAGGCCGATTTGAATAGAGCCTTGCAGATCCTTCGTGTGCAAGTATTCCATATATGGAATTTCGGAATACTTAGTCTTCAATAGGTTCGATGCTTCAGGAGACAATTCTGGTCCGCCTTCATTCAACAAGGTTTGAAAGATAACATTAGGAAGGTCCCTTAATGAATCGTTATGCTTCCTTAACAGGAACAACACAGTGCTCAGGGCTGTCTGGCATTCTTCAAGACAACGATTTCATACCCTCTTGCTTCTGAACGCAAAGAATATCTCCAGACGCTGCTGTAACGTTTACACACAGCTTTGCATACAACAACTCAATGTCCAAAACATACTTCCTTGCAACTTCCCCGAGGCTGTATGCTCTCGAATCTTCTTCTAACTCAAGCATGTGTTGAACACCGTATTGCAGGGCGTACTTGGTGGTGTCACTGAACTGTGCGCTGTCGACGCCTTTTCGTTTTACATCATCAAGTTCATCAGCGCAAAGCTCAGCAAGGATTCGATGACATTCTTTTTTGTCCACACTGAAGTTGTGCTGTCCATAGCTAGACTTCTCAATCAACCAGTCCTTGACCGACTTGTGAAAGAAGTGAATACAGTTGTCTTCAACGGGTAGAAGTGTTGAGATGCAAGCAATTGTTTGAACTATCTTTCGCTGACCAGCTGATGACCACGCACTGCCAGAGAGCAGCAATTTTAGAAACAAAACCGAGTGGCAAAGGCTCTTTCTCTCGCAGCCGCATCGCACTCACGAAATTTAAAGGGAACCTCGGCTGAAAACAGTTTTACATCCAAATCATAAGTTGTGATCGTGGTAAAACTAGTTTAGTGGTTCAAAGTCGATAATTCTTTAACTGGTTTGAATTCTGGGCGTTTGTTTTCGGGGTTTTTTGCCTTCTAAATTTCCCGCTAGCCGCCATCGTTTTTTTTCGCAAAGTTTGCTGGGAGATTAATGATGACGTCAGTGCGTTGTCGTCCGATTTCAATATGGCGGCATAAAGTAAGAATTTTCTACTAATGTATATGAATTTGTATATGAATTTGTCGAAAATTGTTGTCAAATTAGAAAGATATTATCGTCAAGCTTTTCAGAGTTGATATGCCTCACTGTTGTGCGGTTGGTTGTAACCATCAATCGAAGAAGAAACAAGATGATTCAATCACTTTCCACCGTGGCGCAATTCGTACACTTTGCACCACTCTTAAACTTATCAAACGCCCCAAAACTCTTCATCACTATCGTCACTATCTTCAGTCGAACGAGAATCGTAGCTTTCTTCGCCCCTTCTGAGTACTCAGGCTCAAAATTGTAAAGGAGCAACAGCAAAATCACCTTCCGCAGACGCACATGTTGAAACCTTCGACAACGCAGTGACGTCACGAACTCCCATAAAACATTGCGAAAGAAAAACATGGCGGCGCCGCGGGATATTTAAACTGAAATCCGAACGCTTCGCATTCGAACCAGTAATGGAAATATCGACGTAAAACCCCAAGACCAGTTAAGGAAGAACCATTAAGTATACTTTAGTACTAAAACTGTTTTTCAGCCGAGGTTCCCTTTAAGAATTGGTCTTCGGTGATTTTTAGTTCCTTACGAAGCTCATTCTCCAGACGCTCGAAAAAACGATTGGTAAACATCCGAAATACCTGATGGCCAAGGCACTGTCCAGTAAGTTCAGGAGTCATAAGCGGAAAATTCTTTATAAAATCTACCAGGTAATGAGCATATAACATAACTCCTTCAGACTTTTGAACTAGTTCTTGCAAAATGATTTCTTGATTCTCGCATTGCAATAGCTGCTTCTTAAAGCAAAGGTAAATATCCTTCAAATTATCTTCATTGTTTCCCTCCAGCTGCAGAGGCGTCAAACATTTCAGGCTGTCTGCGATGTTTATCTCTGGTCGCGTTGTCACCAGAAAATCGAATCCAAAGTGGAAGCTTGTTAAAGTAATTGGCAATCACGTCTAGCAGCTCATTGCGTCCTTGGTATTCACTTTCATCTAGGCCATCTATTACCATGAGGTAGGTTAAACCAGGGTCATTTAAGCTGTTTAGAGGTTCCTTAAAAAGAACTTCAAACAGATCTCTCACTTCCATGTTGTTGATCTCAACACCCAGATTTCGCGACATCTTTTCCGCAAGAGCTTTCTTGTAGTCTGGGCAAAGAATCAGACAGGTGACAGGCTAAGGACTGTAGCATCACCTTGGGATTCCTCTGGCGTGCCTTGTTATGTTTGACAAAAGTGGCTTCCAGACAACCTTCCAGCTTCTAGCATCCTTTTGCACATGACAGCAGATATTACAGACTTCCCCATCCCAGCATTTCCACTGATCACCATCACACGGTTCGGAGAGCTTCTGTCATCTAACCAGTCCTCAACTTTTGTGAAGATGGACAAACGGGTTCCCTCTACATATCTGTCTGCGTGATGTCTTACGTCTTCCAGGGTATCAATCTTTGCGAGCTTCTTAAGGATTTCGTCTTCTCTGTTTCCTTTCTCTTTCTCCTTGCGCGTCTTCACCTTTCTGCTGCAATTGCTGCTGCAAAGTTTCAAGACACTCGCCTAATTTTGCCTTCGTATCTTGGATTGCTTTGCTGTCTTCAAGCTGTGTTTGACGAGCTTCTATCCTCGATTTTGTGTACTTCCTCCAACTTAGCTTTGCTCTTCTAGTTGAGTGCGTTGTACTTTGGTCTGGACCTGATGTACTTCTTCCAGCTTTGCTTTGCTATCCTGGAGTGTTTGATGATCTTGTAGTTGAGTCTGATGTACTTTGTCAACAGTTTGTTGTACTTTGGTCTGATCTTGACGTATGTCCTTCAGCTGTGACTTGATATCTTCTTCACTGTCAGCCCACTCAAGCAATACGTCAATATAGTCGTCTTCTCCACAACGCTCTACCTTCAATCTGTCAATTTCTGCCTGATGCAAGCCAAGAGCAACAAGAACAGCACTGATTTCCTGCCACAGAGCAGTGAAAGTAGGCGCATCAATACAGGTAGTAGCCACGTGACCATACAACACATTGCGGAAAAACTTAATACGAGCAAGGTTTGCCTCAAGAGAGATATCACTTGGGGGTGGCTTAGTGTGCCAGCCTGAGGAGGGAGGGGACAGTCCGCAAATGTTGGTCAGAAGGAGGAATAACAAAGTGATATCAAATGTGTTGGAGTCTGGTGTGGCTCCTCCAGGTGGGAACAGTTGGTTCCACTGAGGTTTATGTAAAACTCTCTTCCTTAAGAGATTGTTCAGGGTTGGATAGTTTGCATTGAGACCAGCCACCAGATTTGCTGGGGGATGATATCTATTGAAAATGTTCCTTAGAACTGTTGTTCCACCATCGATAAGAAGTCTGCTGAGCTTGGCTCCATTTGTCTTCTCAACAGAGCTGGCCAGGGGTGAAGGTGCAGCGGATGCCATCTTAGGTTTAGTCCTCCAACTATACCTATACCTAAACAATGGAAAATGATTTTCCTTATTTTTTACATCTATATAGTCAATTACCGTAAAATGGCTTATTTAATTTTAGGCCTCAAGAAGGAGGGCTTATTAGAGAGGGGGCTTAATAGAGAAGGGGAGCTTATTTCAAATCATAAATTTTCAAGAAAATTCACATTAATTTTTCAAACTTTACTATTACACCACTAACTAAAACAGAACAAGAAATGGGTTATGTATGACCGTCTTACAAATGCAACATCTTTTATACCCTAAATCAACAATATTTCTGGAACCTAAAGATCACTTTTCAATATAAAGTGACTGAAAACGCCAGAAAATATTGCTGAAAAGTCATTTACATCAGCCTGACTTAAAGTGGGGGGGGGGGGGGGGGGGGGGGGATAATAGAGAGGGGGCTTATTACAAAATCTGACTTCCAAAGGGGGGGCTTAATAGAGAGGGGGGGGGGGGGGGTAAGTAGAGCTTTTACGGTATAAAAAAGCTACCGCATATATAACTCTCCCTTCTATTTCTTTTACTGTGAATTTAGCCGTCGTCGAATACACATTGAGTTTTTCTGTTGTTAAGCATCATTGATTGTTCTCACTGAGTAAATGGCTTTTGGGGCAAGCGGTTTATGCAAAATACAGGAGTTTGTTTACCCTAGGATCTAAGATAACAAAATTCAACAATGAAACTTTCCCAACAAATACCGAGTGATCAAGAGTAGCCTCCTATGTTTTATAGTAGAAAACAAAGATTGCGTGACAAGCCAAAACAATGTCTCAGATAGGAGTCCTGTGCCTCAGACATTGTTTTTGGCTTGTCACACAATCTTTGTTTTCTATTATAAAACATGAGAAACCACTTTGGATCATTGTTTAAAACATGGCAAACTAATACAAAAATAAAAGCACCAGCTCCCTTGCACGTTAAGGGGGCTATGTCAGACAATTTTCGGCAATTCTGTTACACACAAACAAGTGTTAAAATAGATCGAAACCGTGAAACCATTAAATAATGAAACCATTAAATAATGGTTTCAACCATAGAAAACCAGGAAGCCGCAATGAAGTGTGGATGTTCAAAACTGGACAAAATTGAAACGGATTTGCGAAAAGGTTAACTTGAAAAATGACGGCCTGACGTTTTTCAAGTTTAAGTCCTTTTGTATGAAACAAGTGGTAAATAATGCTTAGAAATCATCTGTTTGTTATGTAAGTGAGATTACATCTTTGAATTAATATTTCATTCACATGTTCGACTTTAGAGCTTGTTAAAAACAATAATACAGGGAAGAATAGCCAAAAATAGCGTGACATAGCCCCTTTAAGAAAGGACTTTCAAATAAGCTTGTTTTGTTTTTTCATTTTATATAGCCCGACGTTACTAATCGAACCAAATCGAAGGTTCGATTAATCAACCTCAATCAAACCCAATTGAACCCAATCACATGATTGGGTTCGGTAATCAAACACAATCGAACTCTCACCAAAATTTGGGAGCAATGAAATGTTTGATTGGGTTCGATTGAATTCGAATAGGTTCGATTGAGTTCGATTTGATCGATGGCATGGTGATTGCAAGAGCTCAGGCGGGAACAAATCTCATCTGGAGTTTACAGTCAAATTTATTTATTTATTTATTTGTGATGAAGGAGCATGGCGGAAATGACATCACACAGTGCGCTGGTGGCCTAATGGTGTAAAGCACTAACTTAAAATCTGATCTTCGGACTGAGGGCAAGGGTTCAAGTCTGGCAGGGGTTCTTTTTTCCTTTTTCTTTTCTTTTTGTTTGGTTCAAGTCCCACAGGGCCATTCTTTTTTTTTCCTTTTTCTTTTCCTTTTTTGATTAATGACGAAACGAACTCAACGTAAATATATTTACAGAATGACGGCCGAGAATTTTGAAGACGAAACAGCTCAACGTAAATATATTTTACCGAATGACAGCTGGGATTCAACGAAAAATGCATACATGTTTAACTTTAGCAGTAACAAAACTCAACAGACTGATCTCAGTGATCTGTTCATAAAGTTATACATGTATGGAGTTAAAAAAATAAAATACCATTTTAAAAAAATTAACAAGAAAAGTTAAAGGTTTTCATTGAAAGTTCTGAAATTAATTGTGCAAATTCGTGCAAATAAGCGGTGTCACGCAACTCATCCAGCAAGATAAAGTGAACAGGAAAGGCATACATGCAGATGTCGAGAGACTAGTGAACTCCACTCGATCTCTAAAGCCTGGCTATCAGACTCACACCCAAGCAATAATTAATTCCCATCAGAGCTTCGCGAGGACCTTTGCATCACGTATTACTAGTAGATTATTTCTTGTGTTCGATTGGGTTCAATTGGGTTCGAAAATCGAACGCAGAAGTACTCTCGCACAATTTTTTTGGTTCGATTGTGTTCTGTTGCCGAACCAATCGAACCCAATAGTTTGATTAAGTTTGATTGGGTCAGTCAATTAAGCTCGATTACTGTACTGAATGGTTTTGATTAATAACGTCGGCCGTATTTCTGGTTTGCAAACTAAGGCATATTAAGGCACTTTAAATATTTAGTATTGCTTTATACTGCGCATAAACGTTGATTGATAGTATGCAGACGTGAAAATATGTGCATGAAGTTCTTCATTGTTTATAATGGTGACAATTATAACTTTGATAACTTTGATGAATGAATGTGAGAGGTTCAAATATTACAATACAAATTATGGAAATAGCTTAAATTCTTGGATAGCTCTCTTAGAATCTAGGACGTTCTTCAACATTTTGATTCGATCACTGATGGAACAAACGGGGTTGGTAAATACCAACCCTGTTTGTTCCATCAGTGATCGAATCAAAATGTTTGAAGAACGTCCTAGATTCTAAGAGAGCTATCCAAGAATTTAAGCTATTTACGTAACATAACGTTACCAACACTGATGTGCACTCATTATGAGTGATCAAATCAAAATTATGTTGAAAAACGTCAAAGTGTATGGGGCGCCAAATGTACAAAAATTGTTTTCCAAAATTATATCAAAATTATGTGAATATTGTATAAATAATCCTGATTATTTCATATAATTCGTCAATCCTTCCTTTTCGTTGTTTGAAAAAATAATTGCATTCTTGACGATTGTTTTCATAAAAAGAAAAATATATTTTACATTATATATCAAATCATTTTCAACCTCTACCATCTATTATTTCAAACAATCAACCAACACTGAAGAAATTATTTAAAATCAAGCCGCTGAAAAAAGTCCCTTATTTGAAATAATGCAGCAATGCTTGCAAACTTGTTTTAAACCATGGAAATTAAAAGAGATTCATGATTTCAAACAATGTTCACCCACAATATACACTTCATATAATGCATTGTTTCATATAATTCATTAATTATTTCATATAATGCATTATATCATATAATGCATTATTATTTCATATAATGCATTATTATTTCATATAATTCTTTATTTCATACAATTCATGGTTTCATATAATGTATATTGTATGCGCAATTATATGCGCAGCGAATCAGAATCACGTCCTTAATCCAGCCTCGATCTCGATCTCTCTGACCAAACACTTGTGGATTTCTACACATCGCCCCATTGCTTCAGTCGCTTTACCACACGTTGTAATTTTTTCCAAATATGCTTCCGTCGGCAAGTGCAGCACAAGAGATGGCCCTAGCGATCCAAAGAACAATTATGAGTTGCTAAGGAACTCGAGATCGAGGCTTGATTAAGGACGTGATTTTGATTCGCTGCGCATATAATTGTGCATACAATATACATTATATGAAACCATGAATTGTATGAAATAATGAATTATATGAAATAATGCATTATATGATATAATGCATTATAATATACTCAACAAAATATGGAGCTTCTGATTGGTCAATGACGAATGCATAAATAGGTTATAGAGTGCAATACGGAATTGTGATAAACGGTACCGGACAAGTAGAGACGTTTTTGCCGCTTAATGGAATTGAAATAAGCTTTCAAGTTAATGGTTAAATATTTTCTAAACTATAGTACTGTAATTATTTCAAAAAGTTCACGCTTGGTTTGCCTGCGCGTTCAAATAAAACATGTGAGCACTTTGGAAACTAGTGAAGCGTTTCGAGTGCAGAGTAGCGTGATGGCCGCAGCAAAATTTTGTTGAGAATATTATAAACAAAAAATCGTATGAACTGCTCGTGCAATTCGTGATTTATGGTCACTCGTGATGTTTTGAAAGTTCTCAAATTGCACTCGCCTAAAGGCTCGTGCAATTTTGAGAACTTTCAAAACATCACTCGTGCCATAAATCACAAATTGCACTCCCGTTCATACGATTTCCTATACTTATATGAAATAATGAATTATATGAAACAATGCATTATATGAAGTGTATATTGTGGGTGAACATTGTTTGAAATCATGAATCTCTTTTAATTTCCATGGTTTAAAACAAGTTTGCAAGCATTGCTGCATTATTTCAAATAAGGGACTTTTTTCAGCGGCTTGATTTTAAATAATTTCTTCAGGGTTGGTTGATTGTTTGAAATAATAGATGGTAGAGGTTGAAAATGATTTGATATAATGTAAAATATATATTTCTTTTTATGAAAACAATCGTCAAGAATGCAATTATTTTTTCAAACAACGAAAAGGAAGGATTGACGAATTATATGAAATAATCAGGATTATTTATACAATATTCACATAATTTTGATATAATTTTGGAAAACAATTTTTGTACATTTGGCGCCCCATAATAGTGATCTATTCAAGTTTCTGAAAGTTTCCTACCTGCAGTTCGAATTTATAGTACGCCATGAATCACATTCTGCCTTAGTAATGCACAGCTAGGGACCTGCATTAAAAACAATTGAAGATGCTGATCGAAAGGTTTGTACGAAGGCGGAAGTGAATTTACTCGTAACTTACGTGGTTTAAAAGAAACTTAAAAATGAGTCGCAAAACACGAAGGAAATAATCTACCAGTTTAGCAGACAGAAAATAAATTGTTATTTGAATTTCTCAACTAACCTTTATGTTTATACGGCGGGAAACAGATCCAATAAAGTTGTTTTCTACCTTGAACCATGGATCCATGCTTGAACTCAAGCAAATTTAAAACTGAAAGTGCAAACCCGAACAGATATCTGGGACCGACCCAGAATCCCCTGCACATACGGATGAGAGACCCTAGGAACGAGGTTTGTACATGTAAAATCAGGAATGGCGTAAAAATTTCCAAACTTGTAAACTGTGGAATAATGCGGTTAATGCACATGCAAGGCGATTTGGAAATATCGAATGATTTTATCACGGTACGTCGATCTCAACATACAAACTCTGTCAACTCCTGGAGTGAAAATAAGGCCTGGCAAAATTTTCAATTTTGTTCAAAAAGGTGGTTGGGCATGGGGTTAGTTTCGGAGGGGAGTCCATTGGCGTTTTCATTATTAGAGGTAAGTTTGCGTCTTGAAAAGGTTGGGGCTTAAATTTAGAAGGTATTGTGCATCTAAAATATTTTAGGAGCAAAGAATACCATGCACACGATAAGTCATCACATTAGGAATGCTACACGAGAGTTGGAGAGATGATTTTCTCCTTGATAAAATAAGTGTTAAAAAGACCGTCATGTATCAAACACGAGACAGTGTTTCATCCGATTTCCAAACACTGAGAATACGACGTGTCGCGGAGTATTTTTGACGAAATTCGAGGTGTTTGGATAACCGATGAAACACGGGTATCCAAACCTCCGACAAGGTTATGATTTCCTTTGTTTTAACTTGATGAATTATTAATGAGAAGCGTACCTGGGCAGCTACAGGACTAATAAGGTCGTGTTCTATTGGGATCAACCGTTCAACCGCAACCGGTTTAGGTTTAAACAGTTGAGGTTTCCCAATAGAAAAATTTTCCAAACATTTTCGGTTGAAACACGGTAACTGCTGGGAATAGTCATTATTTTCGGTTGGTTTTTCAACCGTTTCAACCTAATTTGGTGCCGGTTGAAAACGTTGATCAACCAAACCAACCGAAAACGGTTTTTTCCCAATAGAACACGAAAAACCCAACCAACCAAAAACGGCTGATCCCGATAGAACAGGACCTAAGTAACAGAACAACCTTCTGTTTCCACTTGTTATTTAGACTGTTTACAGCCGCTCTATTTTCTCAACACTTAAAGAACCGCGAGGGCGTATCACGAGGGGTAGGGTAGGGAATGCGCTCGCGCACTCTTTTCCAGTTCTCTCGCAGTTCTTTTCGCGCGTTCAAAGTCCATCGCAGCTCGAACCAGGACCGCTCGAACCGGCGTCCAACGCGCTAACCATTAGGCCACCGCGTCTTCCACACTTGTTATTATTATTACTTTTTTTTTATTTATAACAGATCTATGCTGAACGGGATTCCTTGATGTTAGAAGACATTGAAAGACTCCAAGAAGAAACTAGCGTGAGAGAAGAAAGGTACAGTGTAGTGAAGCAAAAACAAAATAGGAAATGATTTAAACACCCAATAAATACATACAGTCGAAGCTCTCTGACTCAGTGGACGCTCTCGTAAGTGGACATGCAGCTCTACTAATACGGCCGCCTTGACAAAAACCCGTTTGAACTCTAGCTCATACAAACTCTCTCTAAGACGGACACCATCGGACCGGCACAAACTGTCCGTCTTAGAGAGGGGTCCGCTTATAGAGAGTTTAGACACAGTAACATGACTGAAAAATGGCGAGCAGGGACCAACACCAAGTATCCGTCTTACAGAGGTGTCCGTCTTATAGAGGTGTCCGTTAAGAGAGAGTTGACTGTAATACACATTCCCGTAAGCGGCCAGCTCCAGTTATGAACACTTGTTCTGCTTCCCGAGGGGAAACAGAAACAAGGATGGTTAAAGATTGGAGAAGATTGAGACGGATTACAAAAGACGAACTTGAGAACTTTAGGCTAAATTTTTCAAGGCGGGCCTAGCCTGTATGTATGCGCCTCCCCTAAAAAATCGATTTTGTCGGGAGGAGGTGAATCATTATACAAGGCTGGGCTGGCCATCCGTGACGAATGTCAATTAAGTAAGAAAAATCAGTAAATTTTGGGCATAATAGATGGGGCTTGTAGAGATGGGGGCTTGTTAAGTAATTGAAGTATTTGACAGGAATTATTAGAGAGGGATCCTCGACAAGCTTTTACGGTAAGCATTTCGTTGGCTGAAGATGTCGAAAGTAAACCTTGTGATAGCTGGGTGACTGACAATCTTGCTGTTTCATCTTGCATGTAGGATCGATGAAATCCATCAACAACTTGAAGAACAGCTCTTCGTTCTGTCTCACTTTATGGATGGTGTAGCGAACCTAAGACCTAAAGGTTTGTATTGTTTACGCTTCATTTTGTTTAGGTCCCAAGATCAAAATTTGAATTATCGTTTCTGTTTGCCGTACATTTTTCTTAATATTAGTTCTGAGAATAAAAAGTTGCTATGTCGCCACATCAGCCGTAGCTAGTTTTTCATGCGCTTCTCTATTCAGATTGAATTGGAATTTGATAATGTTGGTTTTTGTGGAGGAAGGAAAACCGGAGTACTCGAGAAAAACTCTCCAAGGAAGACGAGAGAACCAACAACAAACTCGATTCATAGAACACATAGAGCGGTTTTTAATCGAGTGTCGTGAAACCAAAACCAAAGCAATTTATCCAATGGCCGATCACAACAAGCGTAAGCAACACAATGAACCAATGAAAACTCGAAGCAAATGCACGTGATCGGCGCCAAGCGCGGGAAAACGCGTGTGACCAGGTCGCGACTGGTTTTGGTTTTGCATCTGATTGGTTGAGACGGTGGCGCGAGATTTTTAACCAATCACAGAGCGTTGTAAAGCAAAACCAAAGCAATTTAGCGATTATTTTCAATTGAAAACCGCTCTATGACTCTCGCCCCATTAGTAGCTACTGTACTTGCATTTCTCTGGTTTGTAGTTTTCGTCACTTATACTGTAAGTCGTGAAACAATTTTTCTTTCCTTTGCAGATACCGGACAATCTGAACGAAAGCCTGAAGGTAAGAATAAATTTGCACTCACGATTTTTTCTTTCAATCGTAAAGCCGCACTCGGGCCAAATTGGCCGACTAGGAGTATTGTTACACTCCCTGGATGGGATGCTAGTCCATCGCAGGTTACCCCCCAGAATTTTGTCGCCGGTACCCATTTATACAATTGGATGGAGAGGCACTGTGATGTCTTACTCGAGAACACAACACAATGACCCAGGCCAGGGCTCGAACCCGGACCGCTCGATCCTGAGTCCAACGCGTTAACCATTAGGCCACCGCGTATCCTACACAATCGTAGGACATCTCAAAATAATATTTTACTGTGTGTAATTATGTTATTGCTTCATTATGTCCTATTGAGTGTGCCAGGAGCATATCACCCTGGAGCCTCCATCTCCCTTATTGGGCCTATGACACGGCGTAGTTACACCTTGAGCTATTTTTAGAATTACTTTTGCCGCGAAAATCACCCGTTGCGAGCACGAGAACGAGGTTGTCATTCATGTTTCAGATTAAAAATAGAAACAGGAATGGACGAGAGAAACGTAGAATAAGAACTAAAACGGTAGAATGTCATTACTACGAATTATCACTATTGTCCGCGGACGTACACGAAAATCTTTTCGCGCGGGAAAACGATTCTAAAAATAGTCGAAGGTGTAACTACGCTGTTATCATTAATCAGCACAGATAGAGGCTCCGGGGTGATATGCTCCTGGTGTGCAGAGAGTTGAGAAAGGATATTATTACTTATATGATGCGATCACGCGATTTGGTGTTTTTCAGACAGAATGAAAGCTAAATCAGGAGCACCCACCCACCGGTCACCGCCCTTATCGCCCAAACCCCCCAAGTCACCGACACGTCGAAAAATCCACAGTGACGTCACCGTGTCTCCTGAAAAAGATTCATGAAACGAATTTATAAATGTTACCGGCGTATATTTCAGTCCCTGTTAGACTACGAGCAGTCCCTCTTTCTTTCTGATATCGAGCGCGAAGCGCGAGTGAGCGGAAATCGAGCGCGAAGCGCGAGCGAGCGGGAGATGGGCCGAGCGAAGTGAGTCACTTCCGCTCGGCCCATCTCCCGCTCGCTCGCGCTTCGCGCTCGATTTCCGCTCACTCGCGCTTCGCGCTCGATTATCAGAAAGAAAGAGGGAATGGCTGGCACTCTAAGTCCCTGTCTGAGGTGAAGTTTGCTTTGACTGCCTGCAGGAGAGGTTTTTTTTTTTTTTATATTAAGCCATTTGTAAATAAATGTATTTATTGAAAGTTGTCTGGGTTATAACTTGTCGTCACGAAGGACAGCAACCTCGTCCCCAGGGCCATCTCCGCTTTCAAGATGGCGGGTGGGCGCGAAGAAGACCCTAGGCCTGGCGATGAGCAGGTCACCTGTCTCCAAAAATATTGGAGATTTTTGATTGTTTCAAAATGGCGGCGGGCTCGTGATTAGCTAATTTTGTGGTCACGTGACCTGCTCTTCGCCAAGGTCTTCTTCGCGCCCACCCGCCATCTAGAAAGCGGAGATGGCCCTGGGGTACGAGGTTGGAAGGAGAGGGAAAGGTGTAACTTCGCGTCATTCTACCTTCCGTTAGCTAACCGGTTTGGGGAAATAAATGCCGTCTTATCTTCGTAGAAAAAAGACGCGTAATCTCGAACTCAGAGCTCTTCTCTTTTGCGTATTACTGACGCGAGAGAAGAGCTATGGGAAGTCTGAAATTTCGAGCGATTTGATTGGTTTGGCGCAAAAACAATAAAGGTCGCATTTGACTGATAAGTCCAGAGTCATACCCGGCATGACAAATGACTAACAACGGTTGGCTGTACAATAAATAAATGCAGTCCTAATTAAACACGGACATACTAACACAGGACATACGAACACCGTAACTAACAAACCTACAAAACATTTATTATGTAACTTATTATGTAAGCCCGTGACAATTAAGACTAATAATCGATATGCTTCTGCTACTAATCATAATTAAATACACGTAGCTACAAAGACAATCAATCAATCAAAACCTTTATTTATGTGTCAAATTGTTTTAGCTGAGGGAAAGCCCTCTACTAATAGGGGACACCTACCTAAAATTATATACAATTTAAAAAATTAGTCTATTTACAAAGTTCATAAAATACTTAACGAAAACTACTTAACTTAAACTAAGAATTAAAAATAAAATTGATCGGTTATACAATTTATAAAATGCTTTAAAATCATGAAAATAATTTAAGATAAAAGATTATATTACTAAAAAACTAATTACTAATTAATTATTACATAGGTGGCAACTCCGGCATCCCCTCGTCCGATAATACCTCCAGGTTTATCCTCCGTATTTTGGGGGCTTAAACTTCCATTTCTTAATAAAGCTATTCTGCATTTTGTTATTTTTCTGTGCAATATGCAATTCTGTGTAATACTTTTTAGTTAACATAGCTTTAAATACTTGTATGTTAGGTGTCATACCATTTCTACCATCTGGATCAATTACTAATTTTCAACTAAAATGCAGTAATTCAAAAATTAATTATTACTAAACACTAAACAATTATTTCTTTCAAAGATAAACTTATAATTACTTTCATATAATCATTCCAGAAACACACAAAATTGTTCGTAAAAGTTTGGGAAGACTGACAGTAGAATAACAAATGTTCTATAACTTCCCTAATTAACTTAGAAAAAGTACAAACATCTGAATCAGCTTTCCTATTTTCTTAAGAAGAATATTTGTACAAGTTATGTAATTAAGTAGCCGAGATTCCCTTTAATACCGGGTGTTCGCTTAATAGAGGTATGTATATTTACAGTAGATAAGGGAATCTGCTAAAATTTTGGGACTTTTGCTACTGAAGGGTGACCGCTTTAAATGCGGTGTACGCTTAATACAGGTTTGACTATTAATTGTAACGACTTACAAGAGATATATCTTCTGCCGAATAAAGTTTGCATGGAAACTCGTTTTAGCTCCTAAGTATACATAATGGTTCTCTTTAACTAGTCTTGGGGTTTTCAGTCGATATTTCCGTATAAACTGGTTCGAATGCGAAGTGTTCGGTTTTCCGTTTAAATATCCCGTGCGCCGCCATGTTTCATTATGGTAATTTATGACGTCATTGCGTGGTCGGTGATTTCAATTTGGAGTCTACAGAAGACGATTTCGCGGTTATTGAGCCGGAATACGCATTTATAGATGCACGTACATATCTCTAATTTCACGCAATGCTGAAGCTGACGTATTGAAAACTAAAAGTGAATAAGTGACAAAGAACCGCGAGAACGAAAATGCTACTGGTACACGTGACGTAGGATCGGTGAAAGAAATAATCAGCCAAAAATAGAAATACAAATAAAGTAGGCAAGGCTGATACTACGTAGAACACTTAACGCGACAACGACATGATAGAGTCCAAACTGAAAGCCAAAATGCAACGCACGACCACGCAATGACGTCATAATCTCCCATCAAACTGCAAAAATTTGAAATTTGAAAATAGAAAACGCCTAGTATTGGGAGTGAAAGGGTTAATACATAATTTATTTAATACTGCGGGTCAGTTTCTGGCAGATCAATATCTACCTATCTAATAAATCTATTAACAATAATCCACTAACAAACAATGGAATTGTATAAAAAAGACATCAGTAAAATTTCAATAGTAAACTGACATAATTTTCTAGATCCTTAGGAGACTCACTCAGTCATTGCTCTTTCTTAGCATCTAAAAAAGTGTTCGTGTCGTCCGTGGATTGTCAACCAATCACAATCCACGGACGTGAACATTTGAATGGATTACTAAATGATTGACAGCAGCGAAAAACGAAACCGTTGATTGAGCAGAGTTCCCGAGAGTTCGCATGTTATTGAAAAGCGCTGTAAACCCTCGCCAAAATAAAAGGCATGAGGATTCTTGATAGGATACAAACTGTGTCGTCCAACTGACCGCATTCGTCAGGAAATTCAAACCAGCAGCCTCCTCTTTTCACTCCTGAAGCTTGATCCTGTTACAAAAACCAACAATTGAAAAGTGAGATTCAAATAAGAGATCACATAATAAAAACAATATGGCAGCCTAAGAAAAGAGTCGGCGAGTCGTTTTCCGCGGGTAAAACTGGTAACGAGTAATTGAAGGAAGTGACGGCCATGTTCGTAGATGGCGAAAAAACCTACCAACTTGTTGTTACCAGGCGGGTTTACCAGTGGAAAAGACCTTCAATAACAAGCGGAGGAAAGAAAACAGAGATCACTCTGGTTAAACAGAAATTAAAAAAAGGATTTACTTCAGAGTAAATAAAACGTAAGGAAACCATTTAGAGCCTTTCATCTCTAAGAATGATTTCTTTAAAATGAAGTAATCATACAGGGCACAGCAATAACTAATCAAACATTGGAAATTGTATTAAATCTAAAAAATACACTCAAGCACATCACAGTATGGCGGATACCTCGTTCCCAGGGTCTCTCTTCTTCCCGCCAAAAGCGATGGCGGGAAGAAGAGAGACCCTGGGAGCAAGGTTGCTCTCTAAGGCAGACATGGTTGGCTGGTTCTGGCTGAAGTTCCCTTACTTGTCTGTCACTTCACCCTATTTCAGGTGTCAAGCACTTTTCTAAGGCAAATACTTTTTAAGCAAAATTCTGGTTATAAATGCCTCTCAAGGCGGACACTGGAAATACAAATTTGTGCACAATCGATAGATTATAGGCCAGATACTATCGCATACTGTAATGACCTAACAAAACACTAACAGCAACATTATCTGATTGGTTTATATTCTGACAAAAATGTTCATCATAGAAAGGGATTGTAAAATAGTTATCTGACGTCGCGGATTTCTCTTGTCAGGCTTCATCAACTCTCTACAGAGCGGTTTTCAATTGACTGTACAATCTCAATAAACGTAAACAACACAAGGAACCAATCAGAACTCGAAGCAAATACATGTAGCCGGTGCTAAGAGCGGGAAAACGCGTGCAACCAAGTCATGATACGCACTGTAGCGTCTGCGTAGAAAATAGTGGCCACTTTTGCGAAAATACACGAACTTTGTCCGCTACTAACAAACACGGTTATTTGAAGAACGAAGTATCTGAAGAACCAAGTCTTCGAAGAAAGTAGAACGAGAAAGAAAACCACGTAACAGTTAACCAGTGGAAACGGATGTGTCAGATGCTGAAACTTTTACGAAAGAACTTGAACTTTGTCCGCATCGAAAAGAACGGTCATTTGAAAAAACAGAATCTCCAAGAAAGACGATCAAGAAACTATAGTCGACCAGTAGCTAGTGCCGTCCCACCCCACCACCCCCCCCCCCCCCCCCACCCCGTACCACTATTAATTAAAAAATTCCAGTTATTACAGCCATGTTACTATTCTAAAAACTGAATTTTCAAGTTAAAACCAATTTATTTTCCGGGAGGCTAAATTGACACGGTTTATATGATCAAGCAACAATAGGGTGCGATGTATTTCACTTGAAACAGAATCTCATAATCTTCACCCTTTCGGTAAGATCGATGTTATGCTGTCTTGTAATCTCCCATCATGGGAGACATATGCCGGAAAATTTATATATTGAAACACACTGTATGTGTTTTAATATAAACACACAATAAAGACTGCTATTAAAACAAAGCGGGGAAATTGAATTCCCTTATTGTTTTAATATAAAAGGCTGCAATACAGGTGTAAAGGCTTAACCTTTGCGAGGAAACTCTACGAAACATAACTTCGATTTTTCATTGGCTCGTTGTGTTGTTTACGTTTGTTGTGATTGGCTATTGTAATAATTATTGCATTGGTTTTGGTTTCACGAAACTCAATTGAAAACCGCTCTATCG
>MU825581.1:0-19447 GCA_029204205.1 Desmophyllum pertusum | reverse complement strand
GGAGATCAGATTCACTAATCATGTAAGGAAGTAAGGCTCTATGGCGTAAACTAATCGACAATCAATCGATATTAACCCTATTCTGCCTGGGCTTTTTTTTCGTTCCTGAGCCTGGGGGGGGGGGGGGGGGGGGCAGATAGTGCCCCCCTATGTATCTCGAAAAGTATTGACGCTATGAAAATGAAACTTACATGGTGTGTAAAGTATCCGAAAATCTTTATTTTAGTGGCAGTCACGTGTCAATTATTCCGTCATACACGCAATAATGACGTCATACGTTAAAAAAATCCGCCATCTTGGATCCTAAATCTTGGATTTCTAAATTGTTCAGAAATGCCAGAAAATCTCCAAATTTGCTTTGAAAAAATCAAGAAAAATATAAAGATGCTAAGACGGCAAAGATTTTGGAAGGATTTCATCGTAACAAGCAAAAATTTGATGAAAACTGAAAATTTAAGCTAAAAAATCAAACAAATTTGGGTAAAACGATCTGTATCTCGAAAAGTATTTGTGGTGAATAAAGCATTCAAACATGTTTATTTTAGTGCCAATTACGAATCAATTATGATATCATATCACGCCGAAATAACGTCATACTTTAAACCTGTCCGCCATCTTGGATCCGCCATCTTGGATTTTTCAATTGTTCAGAAATGTCAGAAAATCACCAAATTTGATTTGAAAACATCGAAAACAATATAAGGATGCAAAATTGCAAGATTTTGGAAGAAACTCTTCGTAAAAAGCGAAAATCTCATGAAAACGGACATTTAAACTGAAAATACCAAATTTGGCTAAAAAGGCCTGTCAAAACTTGGTTGCCATGGAAACATCAAGTCACGTGATCAAAAAATTGGCACACCAAACTGTTCCCAGATAATTTTTAGGAAAAGTCATAAAGTTTGGCTATGATTGCTTGAATGCTCTTTAAGTACGATAAATTTGAAGTCAGCGCGGGGACTTTCTGCCCCCCCCCCCCCCCCCAGGCAGAATAGGGTTAATTAATGTAAAAATAAAACCCTTCAGCGAAGGGGGACGGACGCAGAAGGTGTAACATCACCTCAACACTACTTGAATTCATTCAATATATATTTTGTTCGGACGACCCAATGCTCTCCTTGTGGTAGCTTTATCTAGAACAAGGTGCCTGCATTAACTCATTCGTTGAAGATCTGTAGTGCAAATTACTACTTCACAGTTACTTCGTCGATTTTTTTTTACACGAAATATATACAATTTACCTTTAATTACAAAAATGTGAAACTATTTTGTATTCGCTATTCGGAAATCCGCGCTCTCTTCGCTCCGATTACAAAAGTTAAAGTGGCACCTAACCCCAAAAAGTGTTTTTCGCTAAATAAAATTAACACATTTTATTGAGCATCACTGCGCAAAATTGTTTTGATTTGGTAAAATCCTCTATTTTTGTGCCCTGTTGAAATACGGAAAATCGCTATAATAAGTGGAATGGGTCTAGTTTCTGGATGTGACGTCAAATCCAGAACACGGCAAATCTGCATATCGCACATTTCACTTGTTTCTTTGTACTTCTACGATACCGTAGTTCGAAAAAATATGGCCCCGATGGCTCCATTTGTTCTGCTACTGGAGCATATCATTACCAAATACGTTGATGAATGAACAACTGACTTCAAGCTGAATTGTCTTTAGCTATTCAAGTATAATATAAGCTTACCTGGAAACATCGTTGCAGGGTACGGTGTAACATATTAAAGTTCCGTTTGTTCCATGTTCATACATTTTATTTTCATGTATCAACGGTTACAATATATGATTTGTTTATAATTCACGAAAATCAAACCAATAACGTCTGTGACTGGCGGAATTTACTTTCGTTCGGCTGATTTTATGTTTACTGCGGATTGAAATCTATCTTGTGCCGCCGACATAAGCTTACTGTTACGTATTCGCCGACTTATTTTCGGCTTGGTTTGAGTTCTATTTTTAAAGTAAAATTGATCTACGCGGTTAAATAAAAAAATATTCTTTTCTTTCAATGTTTTGGCTCATATAACTTATATTAAAATGAAATAAACTATGCTTTGAACTTCACCCGGCGATCACTCGCACGTAATTAAATATGCAAGATCAGAAACAACAATAATCATTGGAAATCATCGCTCCATCCGTTTTTTGACGTTTTGGAAAAAAATTGCGAATGAGTTAAAAGAGAGGGTCTTGTGACGAATAATGTGGCTAATAATACACTTTGAAAAAATTACTCCATTCTGATTGGCTAAGAGCAGTGCAGTTTCAAGTGTAACACTAGACTGTTCACAGTCCCTCTATTTTTTGCTCCAGCAACGGCAGCATCTGATTGGTCATAGACAAAGCGCGTTAAAACATTATTGACAAACTTGTTTGACAAGGTTGACATAAAACCGCTAGCTTGAAAAACAGTAATTTTTTCAATAAAATGTTTTTGTTGATACGGCGCTCATTCATGATCATTTCCAAATCCGTTTCTGATAAGGCACTAATTTCCAACTTTTCCCGCAACTGATCCCATCTGGCGTCTTGTTTTCCCTTCCGTGTTTCTGGAGCACAGGGAAAAGTTTATTTCTTAACCCTATTCTGCCTGGAGGGGGGGGGGGGAGCTGAAAGTGCCCGCGCTGACTTCAAATTTATCGTACTTAAAGAGCATTCAAGCAATCATAGCCAAAACGTTTATGACTTTTCCTAAAAATTATCTGGGAACATTTTGGTGTGGTCAATATTTTGATCACGTGACTTGGTGTTACCAATGGCAACCAAGTTTTTGACAGGCCCTTTTAGCCAAATTTGGTATTTTCAGCTTAATTTACAGTTTTCATGAGATTTCTGATTTCTACGAATAGTTTCCTCCAAAATCTTTGCAATTGTTGCATCCATATATTGTTTTTCGATGTTTTCCAAATCAAATTTGGTGATTTTCTGACATTTCTGAACAATTGAAAAATCCAAGATGGCGGATCCAAGATGGCGGACATTTTTAAATTATGACGTTATTTTGGCGTGATATGATATCACAATTGATTCGTGATTGTCACTAAATGAACATGTTATGAATGCTTTATACACCAACATAAAGTTTCATTTTTATAGCACAAATAACTTTCGAGATACAGATCGTTTTACCCAAATTTGTTGTTTTTTTTTAGCTTAATTTTCAGTTTTCATAAAATTTTGCTTTTTACGATGAAATCTTTCCAAAATCTTTGCCGTTTTAGCATATTTATATTTTTCTTGATTTTTTCGAAACAAATTTTGAGATTTTCTGACATTTCTGAACAATTTAGAAGTCCAAGATTTAGGATCCAAGATGGCGGATTTTTTTTAACGTATGGCGTCATTATGGCGTGTGTGACGTCATAATTGACACATGACTGCCACTAAAATAAAGATTTTCGGATGCTTTACACACCATGTAAGTTTCATTTTCATAGCGTCAATACTTTTCGAGATACATAGGGGGGGCACTATCTGCCCCCCCCCCCCCCAGGCTCAGGAACGAAAAAAAAGCCCAGGCAGAATAGGGTTAATCCGGCTAAAAACTCACGCTCTATTTTACTCAGCGCCAGCTACGCAGGCTAGGCAGAATGATTCAAGCCGCCGGTCTTCTTGTGATTTTAGAATTGGAGAGCTGTACAAAATCTAGCCCGGGACAGAAGGACGACTCTTCTTTTGAGGTTGATCAGGGGAAAATGATGTTCAGTCTCTTGTAACGATCGTCTTCTGGCTTGTTGCTCACAGTGCGCCTCGAATGAATTCGCACAACGTTATAGCCAGGCCCACTGATTTGTACGTCGCATTTCACGCGTCGAATATAATTCAAGCCGCAGAAATCTCGCTGGTATTATTTGATTCAACTACGTTGAAATACACCATGGAAGCAACGTGCTCTACTTTGCTATTTGTGTGGGCATTGCACTGATTTAAAGCTTGGGTTTCCCGGACTGAATATTCGACGCGACTGAAATGCGACGTATAAATTGGGCCTTACTTGTGTTCCGTATCTTGAGGGAAAGCTTCACACAAACATGCGAAGATTCCTTGTCATCTTTGCTGATAAATTCACCAAGACGTTTCTCCAGTAGCTCTGCGAGGCTCCACGCCGGACTTCTGAGGGATCCTGGAGATATTTTCAGTGGAGATGTATCGATTCTGATCTTTCCACCAAATCTCCGACAGGAATCTTGAAATTACATGGCACAAGCTACACGCATCCGATTTTCCAGATTTTACCATTTTTTTGAGTTATTTGTTTTTCTAAAAAAATATCTCATAGCCAAGACGATGGTCGTTGTTATCATGTGTATGTATGCCCATGTATTTTACACCAATCAGATTGGGTCTACCATCGAACGACAACCAATGATACAGCTGATTCTAATATCCGAGTAAATCCGAGTAGATATCGATTTTCTAGAACCATTTGGTGACTGCCATCTTTGTTGATGTTTAGCACTGAATGGCGAATTAAGAGAGTGGTGATGTACAGCCTTTGTTTGTACATTTTGTTGTTTTCATGAAAGGTGGTCAACTTGAGAAGATAATTTGAAATGTGTTTTAGGAGTTTTATGATGTCTTGTCAACAGTTTGATTGTAGGTAAATCTGGTTGCGTCGATTTTATTCAGTGGTGTTTGTGAAGTGTTTTAGTAAAAGTTTGTATTTAAAGCTTGTGTTATGCATGTAGGTTTGGTGATTACATGGCTATACGTTTGTTATGGCTGAAAGGCAAGTATGAAAATAGTTGAAGTTGTCGAAAGAAGACGTGAGTGTTCGTTTCATTTCAGCTCGGGCGTATGAATCCGCACAGTGTACACTGTGCTAGCTAGACCAGGGGTAAAATACAGGCTAAGGTTAAAACTGCGGACCAGGGGTAAAATGCAGACTAAAATGTGAAATAATGGCAGCTTTTATGTCAGATTATATAAGCTTGCGAAATGACAGGCAGCCGGAGGATTATAAGTCGAAAACCGGTCGATCGCATAGCAAGCGAAAAAGTTAGACCTAGACAAAAACAACAAAGGCGACAATTTGTCAAGTTTTATACTTCACAGAATCGTACACAAAGTCCTTCTAGATATAAATGTAACCTGGTACTCCTTTGCCAGTCTCAGCTTCTAGGTCGCGCGAAATAAATATGTTGATCAAGTTCAATGATAGTTTTGAATGCTATGTTCTACATGGTGGTCTTCATCACTGATCGACAGCAAAGATGTTGCTCTGAAACCGCAATTTTTTCTCCACAGGTCTTCATTGCATGAACTTCTCCGAAATGTTCGGTGGGAGCAAACTCTCGCTTTTATGCGAGACAACGCTTCGTAAATTTTCAACTTTTCTTTATTTCACGTTTTAAACTACAAACGGGAAGTCCTTTATATATCACAAGCCACGAACAGGACTGATATTATTGACGATGAAATATTGGCTTTTGAGGCAGCGCGCGGGCAACGTTACGTGCATGTTTAAACAGGTTTGCTGACTTTGTAAATCGAATTACCGACTGACCAATCAGAAGCTTTGGTTCCCACGGTTCTAAAAATAAACACATTACAGACTCGACTTTCGAGCATAAATCAGACATTTGAGATTTATTTTTACTTCAGTTCGAAAGATTAGAAATAATCTTGACTTCCAAATGTGTTAATTTGGGCTGCATGAAACAGTGAAAGAAACGCCCAAATTGGTCAACGCAGGTCGATTTGCGACATCCTTGTGACCGTGGAACGATCTGAAATTTGAAGCGAAACTGGCTAGTCACGCCCAGATTGCGTTACGAGCCAAAAGAAAGTCTACGTAGGAGCTTGTGTTCCCAGATCTATTATTGGTCATTATTATAAACTCTGTGTTTGCGAATTACCATTAGTGCAATTTAGATGGCAAGGACCTGCCGAAAACTTGAGATCTCAGGGACACACTGTATAATATTGGAACACGTTCTATTTAGTTTCCAGATCGCTTGAACGCGTTCCCCTTAATATGTAGAACGAATTATTAGCGTTCCCTTAGCGTTCCCTGACTTCCATTAGCGTTCCTTTTATAGTGTTCCACTTTGCCTTTCCTAGAACGCGTCCACTGTAGCTGTACAACGTTCAAGTTAATTATAGAAAGAAGTGCAATTACTGTGCTACTGCGATGTACAGGCTTTGCTTTTACATTTTACTGTTTTCACGGTAAGTGTCAAATTCTTGAGCTGGTATTTCTGTTCTGATCGCTGTTTCTGGTACGTAGCTTAGACTTGTGCACTTGTACCGGTAAAAAGTTAAGTTAATCATAGCCAATCAGATACCTGATGTTGTTATGCGCACGTGAAAGGACCATGCGACATTGCAGAAATGAAACTGAAAATTTATGGTTATGATGCTTCTGTGTGGGTCGATTTCCTACAGCATTTGTCTTTGTTTGCTCCCAAGCGTATAAGATCATGCTGTTGTTTTCCCTCGCGAACATATGTAACATAATAATATTGTTTTTTCCGAAACCCATGTAATATGATAGTTTTGTTTTTCATGTGATAATTTATCCCAACCTTATTACATAAGCTATTTTTTGCGTTCAGTTTAAACATTGCCTATTTTCACTCCTGTACATTTATTTTCTTCTTGTAGCCCTATCACGATCCACGCAAATGGGAAAAAAGGATAAAATATAATTAATTTTGGGATAAACAACATGAATTTTATCACATACTTGCATGGGATAGTATCAAAACACACCATTTTGAATGCACGTCGTTTAAAAAAATAACTCCCGCACGCCTTGCGTGCCTATGTTTTAAAGTAGAAGACGCGAGCTACATCGTGTGCAAAGCGTTCCGCAAGTTGCAAGTTGTTTTCTCAAGCGGAAAAGAACGACCGACGGCCAGTCATTTTTTCGCTTGCGAAACTCTCTCGACATCTGATATCAATGTTTTGGTTTTATCTGGCCACCATGTTTACATAGAGGCGGAGCGTTGTCTGTATAGGTGCCAATATTTACTCACGAGCCCTGAACAGGAAAACACGAGAAGCTGTTACAGTCTCTCTATTTGTTGACGCCTCCCCGCGCGCCCGCGCCCCGTACCCAGGGGAGTTTTTGTCCTCTCCCCAGATTTCGCTCGCCAAATAATCCAAGATGGCGGCTCCACGATCGATCGTGACAGCGCGACAATTTCAGCGCAAAAAATAGAGGGACTATGAACAGTCTAGTGTAACACCAGTGCAAAAACTGTAACACCAGTGCAAATTACAATTTCCGAAGATTTCCGAAGTTTGTATGAAGACCGGCTTCCGACGGTCATACGAGGTACCGTGTGGCATGAAATTTTCGCGGGAATTGTCGATTTTTTGTGTTTCGCGGGAACAAATTTGGATTTCAGACTTTACCGCTGGGAGCAAATTTTCGCGGATCTCGAGCAAGTTCCTGTCCGGTATTTCGCCTACGGTACTTGTAATATTGTTTGCAGTCAATTTAATTAAATTCTGTAATCTAAATAAATGGAGTAAATTTTCGCGGAATTTTTTTTCGCAGGAGTTTATTTTAACGGGATCTAATTTTTCGCGGATCGTTGGAAAACCCGTGAAATTCGCGAAAATTAGATCCAGCGAAAATTTCATGCCACGGTATGCGAAGATGGCCGAAGTTCACCCGAAGGCTTAGGAAGGTTTCCGAAGATCACCCGATGACTTCCGAAAATTGTCCGAAGTATTCCGAAGATTTCCGAACTTCACTCGAAAGACTTTCGAAGATTTCCCAACTTTATCGAAAGGTTTGCGAATATTTCCGGAATTTTTACGACGTTTTAGGAAGACCATGGGCTCCTCAGCCTTAGTAATCAGTAAACAGTATTTTTTCAAGTGTGTTATTAAGAAGTAATCACATGATTTTTCTCGTGCAATTTGGAATAAATAAGCACTTGTAAATTTTACAAAGACTACAAATTGCACTCGCCCTACGGGCTCGTGCAATTTTGTTAGTCTTTGAAAATTTTTCTCGCGCTCATTTATTCCAAATTGCACTCGAAATCATGTGATTACCTATACTAATAATAAATAATACACTTGAAAAAATTACTCCATTCTGATTGGCTAAGAGCAGTGCAGTTCAAGTGTAACACCAGTGCGAAAAGTGTAACACCAGTGCAAATCACAATTTCCGAAGATTTCCGAAGTTAGTATGAAGACAACAAGGGTACTAACCAGGGGGGGGGGGGGGGGGGGGGGGGGGATAGAAAGCCGGCACTTTTCTTTTGAGGGCATAGCGGTGCCGGGCAACAGACCAACAGTGCGAATCGTGTGTCAATCAAGCCGTTGCTAAGAATGACGTCAACCAAAACTTCATTGTTTTTCTAACCCGGGAAAATTTGTCAAGCTCTGTACGCGTGCAGCCTGCAAACACAGCGCTGGCGAAGTTTTGGCTTGATCTTTCACGCCGCCGAGAAAATATCTCGCAGCGTGAAACAACAAGCGAAAAATCCGTCTGAGCTGCATTTACAGGCTATAGCGAGAGTCTTTCGGATACGGTCAGTAGTGCTACTACTGGAACGGGAAGCGAAGTCGGATGAAAATGTTTATCGTAATACACGAGGCGAAGCGAAATCAGACAACAACGAAAACAAATACGTCTTCGTTTTCGTTTTCGAGCGAAAACAACCAAGGAAAAACACCTTTTTGTTATCATGCATACTAATTTTAGGTGTGAATTTCTTGCCTGGCAAGCTTTCTTATTGTTAATAAGTTCCCCTGGGGCAATCATCTTAGCAACTACTTGAGTGCTTACTGCGCACACTCGGTTGCCCGGCACCGCTTATGTCCATAATTATGCAAACCATTTATAAGGAGTTTCTATCCCCCCCACCCCCCCATGATGGACTTAAGGTAAACCAAGACGAACAGTTCTATGTTAAGTTCTTGAAATTAGGGTTAATAAATTAATCAAATCCATAATAATAAAAAAAAAATGAAATGAGCTATATATAAATAAAATTTTCGGACGTTTAAAACTTTCGGACGGGTTCATTTTCGGACAAATGTTCGACCGAAATTAAAAGCGTCCGACATTTTTGGGGACTTAATAAAGCTTGTTGTTGCTTGTTGTTGTCGTTGTTTAATCATTGTACCTTATTATATGAAATGGAGTCAAATATCTCATTGATTTCATCAGGATGATTCACAGGAACTTTAATGGGATGAGAGTTTGCCAAGCCGTCCAGTGTAAATGCTGAATACATATCTGCCACTACAAATTGGTTCCAACTGTAGGAAGAAAAACGTTGCATGAAGTGATTATTTGAAGCTTCCATTGTGTCTTACACTAAAGCGCTTTAAAGAAATTGATAAATATGATTACTAAAAGATCAGTAAATTGTCAACACTTACCATTTTTCCAGCTTGGTTCTGTCTCATTGACTCCATAATACTCTACAAAGCTGGCGAATCCTTCATTAAGCCACAGATCATCCCACCAATCCATGGTGACTAAATTTACCAAACCACTGAAAATAAAATGATAATAGGGTTCATTGAAAAAAGCTGTACTGCTTGGATAGTGACGTGTCAAGGATAGACTAGATATTGTACTGCTTCTTATTGCCTTTGGGAGACGCGGTGGCTTAATGGTTAGGCGCGTTGGACTCCGGATCGAGAGGTCCAGGTTCGAGCTCTGGCCGGGGTAATTGTGTTGTGTTATTGCCATAGACACTTAACTCTCACCCAAGAGTATAAATGGGTACCGGCGACAAAATGATGGGGGCAACCTGCGATGGACTAGCGTCCCATGCAGGGGGAGCAGCAATACTCCTAGTCGGCTACATGCTAAAGAAACCGGGATAATTAACAATTATCCTGCGAAATCGCGCGGAATATCGCCTGATACTTAGCCGACGAAGCCGTCAGGCCGTATTATTCAACAAATCGATAACACAACTAAATAAATACTCTTCCCGACTTTTATTTCAAGAACTGACTTGAACATTTTAACGCGCGCAATACGAAATTGCATATATTTGCCGATATCTGTTGAGTACGGTCGACAGATATTTGAGTGCATCATGACCATATTTGAACAGTGTTACAATTTGTTGAATAATAAGGCTCTGGTGGTGTGAGACAGTTTTGGTCCGAGTCTACACGAGGTTTCCTAACATTGCAAATTTATTTATTGTAGCTAGGCGATATTTTTAAAATAATTATATAGATGTAAATATGTAAATTATATAGATGTAAATATGCGTATTTTAGATTTAGGTGTCCCCAATTAGTAGAGGTTCCACCCTCGGCTATGTATTTCTGACACTCTAATAAAGTCATTTATTATTATTATTATTATTATTATTATAGTGGAAGCTTTACCTCAGTTTTTTACCTGCTGATTGGCTGAATATTTACCGCTGTTAACTAAGAATACAGCTTTCATATTTGTGTGCCGCATATATTATTTTCTTATAGTTTGCCCGGCTGAACGTTTATATAATAACATTTCATGTCAACAATGGAGTTGATAGCCTGCGTGCAGACGTCTCCTTTTCCTTGCTTCTCGCGGAAAAGTGACGTCTGCGAAACGGCGTTCCTAATCGTGTTCCAGCACCTGCTGTTCGGGTTTTAAATTTCGCATAAATTTAACTTCACAGTTTTATTTACGTTTACCGTATTTACAGAGGCAGGATCTTGATCTGATCGCTTCAAGATCACAGGTCTAAACAGGAGTAATACAATGCGAATTGTCCAGTGTTTCAACAGAATCCTCACGGTTGATATTCAAGTTCGACTGTTACGATTCGTCCAAAAGAATTCGCTTCTCGGCGGAGAAGCCGATGCTTCCACCCTGTCCTTTCCAAGTGTTTGGGCCTTCTTCTTTACAGTAACTGTCAGTCCTGCCATGCAAGCTTTAGAACTGTAGTCATTTAAAAGTTCCTCTTCGATTTTTCGCAGTTATTGTAAAGTCATCTTCGCTTCCGTAGCTTTCCAACGCATTGGTTGTTTCCCGGTTTGTTTTCCAGATGTACGGCGATGTTAAGTGAACTGCAAACTGCAGAGAAAGGATTTCTTCATAATCTTTAAATTCTCCGCGACATTGATTAAGATTTGTTTGTCGTTATGATTCACGATCGGCGGAAAACACAAACACACAATCACACGACATCACCGAACATCGCCGACATGTGTTAGCTCCGTTGAATTCATGCAGCATAAATTATCTTGAGTATTTCGGACGATAGCCAATCCGAGTTGATTCAAAACAATGCCTACTGTCAAGCAACCAATCAGAGCGCGGTCCCCGAATTCTGGAGAAACAGCGGGACACTGGAACACGATTAGGAACGCCGTTTCGCAGACGTCACTTTTCCGCGAGAAGCAAGGAAAAGGGAGACGTCTGCACGCAGGCTATGGAGTTTGACAATGATTTAAGAGGACAAATTGGACTTACAAAACATCTAGAGGTAAAAACTATACGACTATATATATATATATATATATATATATATATATATATATATATATATATATTATATATATATATATTATACTATATATATAAAGCAAGAGGTCAGCAATGCATTTAAATCAAATGGTCTCAAAATCACAATTGACGCAAACAAAAAGGCAGTAAACTTCTTGGATGTAACCTTCGATCTCACAACCGAAAGCTACAAACCATACATGAAACCCAACAACAAATTGTTATACGTCCACCTGCAGAGTAATCATCCTCCGGCATTACTAAAGAATATCCCGCAAAACATTAACAAGAGACTAACGAACATTTCATCTAGCAAAGAAGTTTTCGACGAAGCCATCGCCCCTTACCAAAAAGCAATTGAAGAAAGCGGATACGATCACAAATTGACGTACAACCCAGAAGAAAAGCAAACAACGAGCAATAAAAAGAACCGGAAAAGAAACATCACATGGTACAATCCTCCATGGGACTCAAACGTCAAAACCAACCTTGGAAACAGGTTTTTATGCATCGTCGACAAATGCTTCCCAAGAACCACCCGTTGAGCAAGATCTTCAACAGACATACACTCAAACTCAGCTACTCATGCATGCCAAACATGAAAGCCATCATCCGCATCACACAACAAAAAAAGTGCTCTCAAATGTCACGACGCCGCCAACTCAACAACAGATAAGCCGTGCAACTGCGAAAAGAACCCGAATGCCCACTTGAAGAAAAATGTCTGCAGAAAAACGTGGTCTATCAAGCAACAGTAACAACCGAAACAACAGCAGAATCTTACGTCGGACTAGCAACAAATTTTAAAGAACGATACAGAAACCACACGACATCCTTTCGACACACCAACAGAAGAAACGAAACTGAACTGTCAAAGCACGTATGGACTCTGAAAGATGCAAAAAAATCCTTTGACATAAAAATGGAAAGTACTCAGAAAATGTCAACCCTACAATAACATTAGCAAGAAATGCAATCTATGTCTTTCCACGAAAAATTTATAATCATCTGTAGAAAAGATCTATGTAGCCTAAACACGTAACGAATTAGCAAGTTCATGCCCCCACAGAAACAGATATGTACTCAAGAACTTTAAAATAACGTAACGCAACCGCTACCTAGCAACAATTTGTATTATACCGCCAGCATCCAAATTTAACGGTCATTCGTTGTAATTGCCTGATGAGTGTGGTCATTTTTTGGCCATACGAAACAGAGCTGTAGCAATAAAGCGATGAATCACCGCCTGAAGCCTGGAAACTATTCCCTAATATATATATATATATACTATATTTATCTAGATATATATATATATATATATAATATATATATATAATAGCTATATATATATATATATATATCATATATAGATATAATATATATATACTATATATATCTATATATAGTCCAGTCGAAGATAAAACCAAAGACGGGACACAACCTTTGATATCGTAAAAAAATTTCAAAATCTTTACTAAAACGTCCCCGGTCGTTTTGACCTCATTCAGGTGTACAGAGTAATAACACAGAATATTGACCCTATATATAATTACACGACGAACAATAAACAAAATCATGGCAAAAAGGATTATATAAACAAAATTGAAAGATACAGATATAGAACAATTAATACAAAATTAAAGGCAAAGTACATAATCGGACTAGTGAAATAGGACAATACAGAAGCAAAAGGTACTAAACGAATTACAAATATCCACCGTAAACAAGACACTATAATTCAAAGCTTTTTAACAAAATCCCTTGGCTATCCACAAGTCCATGAATATCCGCGGCGAATCTGCATACATAACAAAATTCCCCGCATACGGTCCTTAAAACAATTGCGAACCAACAACGTAAATAAAATTCCGCACCGAAGCCCTTGAATATATGTGTAACACCAGCAGAAATAAACTGCTGATGGCCGTGAACATATATATTCAAGGGCGCTTCTGTGTGCGCGAATTTATTACGTTGTGATGTCAATTGTTTAAGGACCGTATGCGGGGAATTTGTTATGTATGCAGATTCGACGCGGATATTCATTGGACTTGTGATAGCCAAGGGATTTGGTTATGCTTGAATGTTATAGTGTCTTGTTTACGTGATATTTGTAATTCGTTAGTACCGTTTTGCTTCTGTATTGTCTATTTTAGTTCCGATTATGTAATTGCCTTTAATTGTGTGTATTATTGTTCTAATTTTTCTTTTTCCCAATTTGTTATATAATCTTGTTGCCAGTGATTTTGTTTATTGCTTCGTCGTGTAATATTATATATAAGGGTCAATTATTCTGTGTATTACTCTGTACAAACTGATGAAGGTCAAAACGGACCGAAACGTGTTTATTTTTTAAAGATTTTTTTAATTTTTTTACATATCAAAAGGTTGTCCGCTTTGGTTTTATCTTCGAAACTGGACTATTATTAACCCACCAAAGCTTCGGACTGTGTCTCTCGTTGCGGATTCCCTCATGGTATAGGACAGCTTCTCCGTTGGCTCAAGAAACTTCTTAACCGTTCTATATATATATATATCATATAAAGATTATCTATATATATATATATATATATATATAATATATATATATATATATAATTATACACCTATTTCAATTAACGTTGTCGGACTATAGGCAGTCATGAGAAGCTGTAAAGCCTACAAGACATAGATCCGAATGGTATTCATTAGACATTGCAATATCGGTGGAAAAGAAATCTACAGTTTTTATTTCGCACGTGATGTATTGGGTTTTCCCCGAATTAGAATAATTTAGTTTTTTCCATATATTTTCACCGGATGATTTTAGGAGGAAACGTTAGAAATAATGTCAGTTTACATAGTTACTTCTCATTAGTATTCGGTGCGATGCAGCAGTTTTTCTACTTTTACCCATGCCTACCTTTTGCGTCTTGTCTTGCGGGCTTTTAAAAAACATTTCTACCGACAACGTTAATTGAAATAAGGTGTAGATATCAATGAATGGATGGATGGATGGATAGATAGATAGATAGAAAGCATCATTAACCTCCTAAACACAGCATGTCGAGACACGTTTACAGCAATAGAGATATTCTTAAAACCCATCACATTCGTCATGTTTTAATTATTCAACAGTTTCCTGGTGAGCAAGCTCATGTGATATAACTGAAAGCTACCACGTTCTGTGTAGATTCGCGGTACGAAGCATTAGGCCTTAAACAACAGCGTTGCTGTCTCTCTGTATGTTATTAGCCCCCAGTTTCCATAGACCCAGCCGCAAAGTCAGGATATGGACGATCATGTCTGTGAAGTGGAAACATACTTGTAACTAACTGTCTTTCCCCAACCAATTCAAAACTTCCTGGGCGTAAAGCGAGACCGTGTCGTACATAGTATAACAGCCGCGTTCTTGCGCGTGAAAATTGGATTAGCTTTTCTTCGTGAAATTCATAAAAATGACTGTCCTCCTAATAGGTGTTCCGCGTAATACAGTGTTTTGTGACTGAACATAGTTATATATTTACTGATATGAATAAGTTATTATTCACAGAACAATGTCGTATCCAGTCATAGTTAACCCATATTCTGCCTCGGGCTTTTTTTTCGTTCGTGAGCCTGGGGTGGGGGGGGGGGGGCGGGGCATATCAGTGCCCCCCCTATGTATCTCGCAAAAGTATTGCCGCTATGAAACTGAAAACTTACATGGTGTTGCAGAAGCATTCCTCAAATCTTCATTATTTAGTGGCAGCACGTGTAAAGTGTGACGTCATTACACGCCATAAAAATTACCGTCATACATTTACAAAAATCCGTGTTTGTTCAGAAATGTCAGCATAAGCTCCAAATTTGCTTCTGAAAAAAATCACATGAAAAAATAAACAGATGCTAATTACTGCAAAGAATTTTGTAAAGTATTTCTATCGAGAAAAGCCAAAAATTTATGCAAAAAACTGGCAAAAAATTAAGCTTAAAACAACAACAAAATTTGGGTTTAAAAACGTATCTGTATCTCGAAACATGTATTTCTGCCTCTAAACAATGTAAACTTATGTGGTGTATAAAGCATTCAACATGTTTATTTTAGGACAATTCACAAATCAGTTATGATATCATATCACGCTCCCCCCAAAATAAAGTCATACTTAAATGTCCGCATCTTGGATTTTTCAATTGTTCAGAAATGTCAGAAAATCACCAAATTGATTTTTTTGAAAACTCGAAAATTACAATATAAAGATGAAAATTTGCAAGATTTGTGGAGAAACTATTCGTAGAAAGCGGAAATCTCATGGCTTAAAAGCCTGTCAAAACTTGGTTGCCATGGAAACACAAGTCACGCCCCCTTATTTCAAAAAATTGAACACCAAATTGTTACCCAGATAAATTTTTAGAAAAAGTCTCAAAGTTTGGCCATGATTGCTTGAATTCTCTTTAAGTACGATAAATTTGAAGGCAGCGCGGCACTTTCTCCCCCCCCCCCCCCCAAGGCAGAATAGGGTTTTATAGAAGAGGAGAATGGTTTTAATGAAAGCCTCGGCAAACTTCAAAGGAGAGCAACAAAGATTCCAAGATTTATGATTTGGAAGGTCCATGACCGTGCACCATCTTTTGTTTTTCGCTCATACACGATACATGAATTACGTAATCGCAACTTTTTTCTATTCGGTAAGTTTGCTTGAACACACCGTAACTCACCAATTGTTATTTTGTCAGGTTTTTGTGCACGGTTCAACCCCCCCAAAATAGCGAACAAAAACATATAAAACCAAAGAACTTTTGCCGGGCTTCATAACCATTTCCCTCTATCTAACTATGATCCATGGCAGCAAAGATTGGTATTCAGTCCCATGAAAAGTCTGTTTCCCCTTATTCCAGTAGATAGTTTTATACACGAATTGTCATTGATTAATGGTAGGGAGCATTTATGGAGTTATCAGCTGGATGCTATTCGGAAAGTTCGGGAGAACTCGTTGAAGCTACCGTTGGCTCTTGCATGGCTCACATCTCCAGCAACTATAAGCAACTCTTTATGCTTCTTTCGTGTTCTTCCAACTTTGTGGGACAAAGGCAAGTTTGGACTAATTCTTAAATAGTTTTCTTTGTGAATTCTGAGTGAAAGTCCCTGTCCTCTTCTCCCCTCTGTGATCGCCATAATAGGTTTTCTATTAATCATGCAATCCGATGTAAATATATTGTAAATGCGATTCTGTGTGCTTCGTCCCTGAAACATTCTACAATACAGTAATTATGAATTGCCTTACCAGCTTGGGAGAGGGTACTTAATGCTAAAGTAATCCTCCATGTATTCTGCCTCCCCCCTATTTTGACACAACACTCATAAGCGTAATCTTACTTGATCAATTGGGTCAGGGTGGGGCATAAAATGTCATCTGCAACAAACAAAAACATGCACAGACGAAAATCAACTGTTGAAAAATTGTGACAAATGGTAAATAATACAGTCAACTCTCTCTAGGGCTGACACCATTGTAAGGCAGCGACACCTACCCTAAGGCGGACATGGGATGGCTGGTCCCAGCCGAATTTCACTTGTTGGTCTCGTAACTAAACTCTAAGGCGGAGACACCTCTCTTAGGCGGAGAGCGGACACCTTTTAAGCAAAAATTCTGGCGATTAACTCTCAAGGCGGACCAACTACAGGTAATCAATAGATTATAGCCGCGGATAGGAATTAAAATGATTACTGGTGCGGACTTACAGTTCACTTTGCATTAATCAAATTGTAAAATAGTTTTACTGATTCAGTCTGACAAGGGGACTGAATATATGCAATTGTAAAACTTGCCTTAATAAAGATCTCGTTACAGTTTGACGTCACGGGTTTTCTATAGTGTCAAGTTACATAACTCATCTTTAAATAACACCCTCTCTAAGGCGCGACAGCTAGAGCTGTACGGGCAGTGTACGCTTTAGAGAGAGTGACTGTAATTTCCTATTGGTATGATCTAACAGTCTGGGTATGATTCAAAACACTAAATTGAATATGTGACAGGTACCAGCTGTTAAAATAATTGGCGACAAGCATGAATTGTGGACAATGGAAGTCCCCAATCAAAACTAAGTGTTTATTATACACACATATACTTTATTTAGATACAGGTAAAAACATCGTTACATAGTATTCAAAAAAACTGATTTTATATGTTTCGCCGTTTTTTATGATAACCCCAAATTGCCGTGACGCCGTGACGACCCGTTTTGCGCAAGGCTTTTTAGCAAACAAGAAGTTGTACATTTGTTGGAAAGATTAAACATTTAGGAATATGTAATTACATTCCGTATCTCGTTCGTTTTCGCCGCCTTGATTATCAAAAGCAACGTGATTAGCTTGTTATAAACCACTGCGACTAAACCGTGGCCGTACCGGTATTGTTAAAAACTACTCAATTGTAAAACGAGGACCAAGTGAGCAAAAAGAGGGATTAAAAACACGTATTTTTGTGATATTGAGGGTATTATTAAATACGAGGACTTCTTGTTGTCGGACGCTACCCGGGAATTCGTCAAGTGATTGGTAAAAACAGATATTGACCGCGGTCAATATTCCTCCCATCTAGACCAGCATCAAGACAGCTCAGACCAGCATCTAGACCAGCATCTAGACCCCAGCATCTAGACAGCACTAGACCAGCATCAAGGACCGGCATCAAGACCAGCATCAAGCCAGCATCTAGACCCGCAAACTCGCCGAAACGCCGCCGCAACATTTTTTCAATAATATTTCAATTGTAACCAACAGAAAACTAAGCGGATTTGTTCACTACAGCAACGACAGCGAAAAAAGGCAGCCTAAATGCATGTTTGCCAAGTTCGCGCAGTTGTTTGTTTCAAGAAATAAATAATAGTCATCATTTTATTACGGTTGGTTTTGGCCATATAATAAGCATGATTATTAACCGGGTTTTCTGATCTGTACGACGGAGAATCTTGACCTCGAATCTTGGTACACAACGTTCTGCTGTACTAACGACCTCGAATCAGGATTCATCATACAGACGTCCACTCGTTACCCCCGAAAAATAATACTGACTATACCTAAGGGCGATTTTATATTGTGGCAGCAGTGTTCGTTATCTATATCTAGGCACAATCTTCATAGTTTTGACAACAGTCGACGACACTAGTTCTCTCAGTATGTGACAAGATACTCACGTGCTGTTCCACCATGCCATCTAAAATTAAAGGGTAGATGGGGCAGTTCAAGTTGATCTCTTGTAAAATGAAATACCTTAGGTGGCCGCCGGGTATTTATGGGCGACATTTCCTTTTTACTCTCATTTTAACATTCCAAACTCTTAATCTACTTCATATTTCCTCACCTCTATACTCTCATCTTCCGAATCCTCTTTTTTTAACAAATTCTATATTTTCATTTTTACACCTTTAATTTTCTCCACCCCACCTCCCTCTCTTCCTCCTCCTTCCCTCTCTCCCTCCCTTATCCTCCTCCTCTCCCCCCCTCTCTCCTCCCCTCCCCCCTTTCCTTCCTTTCCCCCTCTCCCCTCCCTCTCTCTCCCCCCCCCTCCTTCCCCCTTCCCTCCCTTCCTCTTCTTTCTCCTCTTATCCTCCCCCCCCCCTCCTTTCCCCCTCCCCCCTCTTCCCTCTCCCCCTTTCCTCCCTTCATCCCCCTCCCCCCCCCCCCCTCCCCCCCCCTCCTCTTTCTCCCTTTTCCTCCCTCCCTTCCCCCCCTTCCTCCCCCTCTCCCCCTCCTCCCCCCCCCTCCCTCCTCCTCCCCCCCCTCCTTCCCCCCCCCCTTTTCCTCCCTCTCTCTCCTTTCCCACTCCTCTCCCCCCTCCCCCTCTTCCCCCCCTTCCCCCTCCCCCCTTCCCCTTTTCCTCTTCTCCCCCTCCCCCTTCTTCCTCCCTTCCCTCTCTCCTTCCCCCCTCCCCCCCTCTCCCCTCCCCCCCCCCTCCTCCCTCCCCCCTCCTTCCCTTCTCCACTCCCCCCCCTCCCTCTCCTTCCCTCCCACCCCCTTCCCCTTCCCTCCCTTCCCCCTCCCCC
>MU825580.1:0-19508 GCA_029204205.1 Desmophyllum pertusum | reverse complement strand
TTATCAGTGATCAGTCGAAGACAGTTCTGAATAATATCTGTGACGATTCAGTTCTAAAATACGGTGGAGATGCGATTTAACGTCCCACCCCAGGGTCAAAATGTCAACTCTCCTTTCTGATGACTCGCATACGTTTGTCTCAATGTCAGTTGTGAGAATTTGGTGTTACATCAAGAATCTATTTCGTAGTTGATGAGTTTCTTTATTCTCGTAACCTGCCTGCTTGGCAATGTACTGATATCGTAATGAGAAACTGTATGTTGAGAATGAAGGTTTACTGTATAAGTGTGGCACGGTTTTACCATAACGCTTTGATTATCAGAAGGAATTTTTTTTTAATTAAATTTTTAATTGAAGCGAAAACCAGAGAAGATTATCTAAAGGTGTTTCCTAGCACAATCTACAACAGGAGCCATAATCAGGGACGGAGACCGTAAATTTTCTGCCCAAAGTTTTTGACAAATCTCCTCGCGCGACACACGCGCGAAACTCGCGCGCCTGATTGCGTATGTATTTCTAAAAATAGCACAACTACTACAACACATGGGGACAACCCCAATACTAGAATATCTATAGAGTTACGGTCTCCGTCCCTGATTATGGCTCCTGTCTACAATTATTTTCACTTATCCGGCTGATATTTTATCAGTCCTTTATTTGGTCTCTTTACAGTGAAACGCACCCTACCGTTGCCACTGGAGAAAGTTTTTGATTAAATTTTGACATCTTTTTGACATATTTTTGACAACTTTCTGATGGCTTTCGTTTCAACGGGCCAATAAAATTGTAGAACTATATGAAAGGCGGAGTTGTCAGGCCCCGCGTTCGCGTTCTGATAATTGACATCTCCGCCTCCCACAATTCTTGCAATTTGATTTGCTAGTTTAAATAAAAGCCATCAGGAAGTTGTCAAAAAGATGTCAAAAATTAATCAAAAACGTTGTCGAATGGCAACGATAGAGTGCGTTTCACTATAGCACCCTTTGCTACTGTGTTATCCCCAAATTTCTATTCACGTTGATATGCGAAGGACTGGAATCGAGAGTCATCTTTATTGCCCTTTTTCGGAAAGGGCGAGAGTCCCGTGGGGCACTGGGAGAAACTCGGCCGCGACACAAAGGGGATGATGAAGGAGGAAGAGAAAAGATCTGCCAGTCGTCTCCCCTCCTTCTTCCTTCCCATCACCCCTCGCGCTCGGGAGACGACTGGGGACGAGTTAGGGAATCGAGTGTATAACGAACAAACTTTTGTTTCCATTTGTTCCCTGTCTTCTGTTATCGAGGCTATCACTCACTCCGTGGTATAAAAGTGGATTCCATGGAAGAAGAGAGCGTTGAATAACAACTGAAGAGCAACCACTCAGGTGAAAGAAAAGGGGAGGGGAAAGGCGCAAAGACTGCATGTACTCTTACTTGCAGCCGGCAACCTGGGAACGAGGTTGAGCATGCGCAGCCGCAGCCGCAGCAGCGGTGAGAAGGGACGCGGAAATGCGTGAGGAAAGAAACGGGATTTTGAGCCGCTTTCTCTGGTTTGAACGACCAGAGAAGACTGATTCAGGCTATAAGGAAAGTAGACAGAGTGATTAGTTTCTAATGAAACTGTGGTGCTGCGTCGGCTGCGTCGGCGGGCAAGTGAAACACTATGTTGATTATCAACTCAGAGTTGATAAAGGTAAATTAACCGCCGTAGCGAATTTCTAGAAGCTGACGTTTCGAGCGTTAGCCCTTCGTCGGAGCAAAGGGCTAACGCTCGTCAGCTTCTAGAAATTCGCTACGGTGGTTAATTTACCTTTATCAACTCCGAGTTGATAATCAACATAATATAAGGAAAGTAGTTTGATTTCGGTGACATTTACGACATCTGTTCATTACTTAGTTAGCGAAAACACAAACATTCGCACTGTGCCTAACTTTCCGACGTTACATTGTAATAGTGCGTGTTTTTTCCATCCTTTACGGTCCTTCCTTCCTACCTCAGTACCTTCCTTCCTTCCTTTAAATTGCAGTACTTTTGTAGCAAAAGTCGTGAAAAATCCGGTAGTTAGAATCAGCGAAAGAGATTAGTGAATAAATTTTGATTTACGTATCTGTAAATGCTCCATTGTGATTTCGTGGGCCAGCAGTTATACTGAGTGGGTCCGGATGAAGGGCGAAGTGCTGAAAAGACTGTTGGTCATCGGTTGCTTTAGCCTACGCATTGCCGTAGCCTGAGATCAGGCGCCGAGCGCGGACTGGGGCGGGAAGCATTGCCGCACATGGTATTGAAACTGGGAAAATTGCCTTGGCACCTAACCACTGACTTGAGCTCTATTTATAGTTCTACAAAGGCCTGTTGATTGAAGAGAAAACAATCTTGATGTGCCATGTATGTTCAATGTAGTAAATTATAAAGGATATCTATCACATGATGTTTTAACTGACTGAAAAGATCGTCATCATTCCTCTAAATAAAGGGTAACAGTGACATTTAAAGATGGAATGTGCCTCTATTTGACGAAAATGGGTAGTTCACATGAACCTCTTGACACGAAGGGGACTAGTCCTTACTGGCTCACGGCGATAGCCGCGAAAATGAGCCGTCAGTCTCCGCCACGGTTTCCGGCAAGCCGGCTCATTTTCTCGGCCGCTCGCGCGTTCCCCAATCATTATTTGTGAGCCTGCTCGAGCCTGCTCGCAGGCTACATGGGCATTAATCAAGAGAGGAACGTTGCCTCTACACATTTTGGTCATTTTTGAGAGATGAAAAAAGAAATATTCAAAACTGACAAAGGACTTAAGGCCCGATCAAACGGCAACTTCTCAACATTTCAAGAACAAAAGAAATGTTGCCACATCATTGTTGTGAGGGGCGGTCAAACGGTCTCGACATCGGCTCTCAACAAATGTTGTGACAAATGTTGTGACCGTTTGATCGGGTCTTTACTGTCCTACCAAGCCTTATTTAAACAACCGAAGACTCACGATATTTGCAAGGAGAATTGGCAGCAAACGAAAAATGACATAAAGAGGCCATTAAAGTAAATAGGTAAGGATCGTAACAGAGTTCTTCACAGACCTTCACAGCTTCTCAGGGCAGTTCTTCGCCCTTTGATTACTGGCTGTTAATACACGCAGACGTCAACTATGAAGTGAGTGTAGCCGTACTTTATTCAAGAATCGGATAAATTTACGATCACTTTCAAACAATATAAGGTCAAACTCGTTTTGCATAAATAAGCTTTTACAGAATTGGCGTTGTAGCTAAAGGGTTCACACTAAAATTTTATCGAGTGTTTCGGCCGGCCTTGTTTTTTCTTGCTGTTGTTCTTTTGTTTGATGCTGCATATACGGTATTTTGATTCTCTGAATATCAATGGAATTAGATGGATTGGAACTTCAAAATATTTACTGCAAAACCTATATGTTCAATTTATGTTATTTCGCAATCGCTTTGCCCGGTCTTTGCTAGATCCGGGAAAGGTTTATACGCTTCTGCAACAAGAAAAATAATTTTCAACTGCTTATTTCATTCATACTAATTCGGCCTCTGAAGGAAACTAGTGATGTAAACATCTGAATAAAATAATATACTGTATTTAGTTTGTGTTTGTTTCTTTTGGAAATATTTTATTTTGCTTCGATCTTGTATTTAGTTAAACAATGGAATGATACAAATAATGGAATACATTCCATGCTACATAAAGAAAGGGAAGAGAGTATTTGGAAAATTTCAATCAGTCCAATGATTATGTGTCCTGACCAAGTGCAGCAACACTCCCCACAATTTACACTGTAATTGACGTGGATGATGTAATGTGTTTAGGCTCTATAAAATTTTAAATTGGCGTTTTACTATTTTGACGAGTCTTATCGGCTTTGTGACTTGACTTCCAGCCACATTGTGTATAATTCCGAAAGTAGTGTAACATTTAGCTAATGAAATTCTAAAGAAACCCCGCTATAAAAAATCATAGGATTAAATGGAAGCTCGCGTCGAATCCAGCACAACCACGCCACCAGATTGCCTACTGATACAGGCGCAGGTCGCCTACAGCCGCCTCTTAATTCGCTCGCTCCCCAGTCCAGACGGTTCTGAGCATGGAGAAGTTGCCTCTTCTCTAAGGAGGGGAGAGATGATCTGGGCGCTAGCAAAATAGGCGTGTGCTTGGTGGTGCTAGATATATGTTGTATCCAATAGATTTTTATTAGGGTTGAAGAGGTTTAAAGAACGGGCTCAGTATCACGTTTCGCCAAATTGTTAAACTACTATTAGGCGGAAATAACTGGATACAGGTGTCCCCAGTGATACAACTGTTATCCCCGTCAAAAATCGCTTCTGCCACGTGTCACGTCATGCCTGGCAATCAAACGTGCCCGATATTGGAGGTTATGACCTGTGGGAGTCCTGTGGAGTACCTTAATTAGCTATCGAAGCCGTGAAGTAGTTTAAGTAGGGGGGTTGCTCAAACCAAACAAGCTCAAGCTTGTTTCACAAGAGGTTTGTATATATCAGGAGGTGCATCTGTTGTTTCCGCGAAAGAACATTGTGATCCGACATTTGCAAGGTAAGGGTTTTTTACCAGATCTGTACGTTATCATGGTTGAGGTAGTAATATTTGTTGCTTTTGGGCGCATTTATCAGTCATCGATGAATTAAGATTTCGATTGAATTTAGATGTACCGTGCCAGTACCTATAACACTGTTTGCTGTAAGTTAGCTGGACTGGAACTGGTCCAATTGCTTGTCTGTGTGCGTTTGTCGGCTCTACTTTTTCGCGGTTATCACCCTTGATTATACATCACGATTTGAATAGAAATGTGAGTTCGTTTAGTCACCGTTTAATTCATGCCTTTGTTGGTTGTTGGCTATTTCGCTTTCTTGGCTGTTCGCCTTTCCCAAGTCCTGTGTATTCCAACCCCTTAAATTGTTTGTAATGGCGTATAAAAATCCGAGGCAAACGTCGTACTAATCTCTCGTCCAGATAATCACATATTCAAGGAGTGTTTCACGGTTACGGGGCGCATGTTCAGGCTTATTCAAGCTGTAATTCCGTTCTAAAAAACCTAACCTCAAGATGTAACTCTTCACGATACTTAAGATCAATTCATACACATACTATAATTTAGAGGTTCCAAGAAACACTACGAAAATGCCTGAAAATTATCACGTAGTAAGTCAGGGCAAAATTTCAACCGGATTCCAAACCGAGAAATTGTCGGACATTGAATCCCCGTTGGAGATTAAAATACTCAAGATTATATACGTGGTTGTGCCAGTTGAAATCTGCGATTTATTTCTGGTTATTCAATTGTCGAGATTTCTTCGGGTTTGAGTATTAATCCAGTTTTGAAATTTTTTGATGATTTCTTGGGTCATGAGGTTCGTCGTCGTTTTTGCTTCTGGACCGTTTCTAATTATATTTTTAGTATGTGATTGCTGAAGTATCGAGAAGTACATGTGAGTGGGTTTTTCAAACGGATAAAGTTGATAAGCCGGCAGATGCGCCGAACCGTGAAACACTCCCAATATCATTGCAAATTGTAAACTCATGCAACGTCCTGGAGAATCATTTGTTCATAAAATGCAGACTTCAGACTGTAGACTGGGTATTAAAATGCAGACTGAGATCAAAACTATCATTTCGTCGTCTTCGCCATATACGCGATTTATTTTCAATCGCCTTCCGACACTGCTGAAGCGTCCTCCTATTAAAATTTTCGGGCTTCAATAATGCAATCATTAACCGTAGCGTCCATTCGAATATCGATTGCTGATTTGATTATTGACAAAGTATCTCTTTCAATACCCATGAGAAACAAAGTGGAAATTTGAGTGATTTGATAAAATAAAAAAAGATAGGGGTTTGCTTCCACGGCTTTTCAACTGGCTTTTCATAAATACTAGCATAGCGTTTTCATATTTGACAGCGATTGCATTTTTGGGCGCCTGTGGATAGTCACGAAAGCACGCTTGGCTAATCCTTTCAAAGAATTCGATATCCATTTATTTCCTGTAGTTATAGGTACAGTAAAACCCACGAGTAAGAACCTACATTTTTCCAAGTTAGCCTAAACAGGTTCTTATATAAATGGTACTTAACACAAATTTAGGCTAACTAGGTTCTTAAATAGGTTCTTAAATGCTAATGTAAAGTGACATGTTGTACAGTACTATTTGTTCCTTATTCAATTACACAGAGGTGCATTGTGATCACCCAATCACCTCATTAATAATAACAAAACTATCTGGTTACATTCATATTGATGCAGAAGCATCAGTTGCTGGTCCTTTTTCCCTTGAAAAATATTTCATATGTATACACAGAGTACAACTGTACATTGACTGAAGCTATACATATATATAGATTTTGAAAATAAGAACCTTTTGAAAATTTTAGGCTAAACAGGTTCTTGTTTAGAGGGTGTATAACTGACAAATTTTAGCCTAACAGGTTCTTAATTTCTAGGTCTTACTCGTGGGTTTTTACTGTATGCGAAGCAGGAAGTTCAGCCCTCCTGTCCCACCCTTCTTTCAGGCTAAGCTCGGCTGGGAAATAAATGGTCGTTTTTCTCCTAAACGAGCACGGTGACCCCCCCTTTTTTGTGCATTCATTTAAAGTGTCATACGAGGTGACTACGATATCAGTCGCGATTTTAAAGAAAAGTTAAATAGTACTTCTACTTTCGATGAGGTGTGCGAACTCTTTGGCAGTGACTAATATTATTGAGAATTAATTCATCTAAAATAAAGGGGGGTTTAATCGAGGTGTGGAAACTCTCCCATTCATTGCACAATACATGGGTTTCACTTGATATTGTCTGACCTGATAGTCAATGTGTGCATTATTTCACAGATTATGACCTTATTGACACATATGCATGGTGTTAGCAATCCAAGGCGACGGCAGTTCGCGGCTGTCAGGAGGGTTAAGTGAGAGAAGAGTTTACGGTACATATTTATTTCATTTTTTGTTTTGTTTGTTGTTTGTTTGTTTTTTGTATTTCTTATTTTAGTTATTTATTTATGAGAGCTGAAGAGGTGTTTGCCGCCACAAATGCGGTGTACTCATCAGTGATCATGGCCCTAATTATTGTAAGGCGTTCTTTGAAACAAGTCTAGCATGTGTTTACCAAATTTATACAGGACCGTTTAGGTTTAATCCGTGTTGCTCAAGACGTAGCCAACAACAGTTTGTTCCGCACACCTACTTCTTTTACCTTCGTTGAGCCTATGTACAGACGCGTATTTTCTAATAATAAGGGTGTCCGCCTTTAGAGAGAGTTGATTTTCGGTAACTATAAGCCTGTATTGTAAAATTAAATACCTGGACCTCTATGTTTGAGGTCCACGCGTACATGGAGTGACAGATGACCAGAAACGTAACCCCTCGCCCCCCCCCCCCCCCCACCCCCAACCGTGGGGTTTTGGAATGTGCACTCAGCAAGGTCCTAGTTACCCAAATACGCCCCGTTGTAGAACAAGAAGGTTCACAAAAAGTGTATCGTCAGCCTTAGTGCTAGCCACAGCATTTCATACACAGATGAAACATCTGGGCGCCTTAAGCATTGGCCAAACATTTGGAAAGTACCGAGAACATACAATGGTAAACGATGCTATTGCCCAGGCTGCCAGGTGCGAAAGGTAGACCGATTACACCAAAGTTTGAATGGACAGGGAACATCACATGTTCGACTTTTACCAAGCTGTATGTGGCGAACACACATGGCCAAGGTTAACGACTTTGATGAACACTGTGATTGCATCAGGCCCATGCCCTGGCACTGCTTGGTAAAGTACCAGGTATGCTCTCAACGCTGCGCAAGGTGGACTGATGGATGATGTTAGACAAGCTCGAAATGCCCGGGCACACTGAACTGTGTTCAGTGACTGGGATCCAGTAAATTATCAACAGAGATTTGATAAGATGGAGAAGCTAGCTAAAGCCCTGGGTCTGACACCTGCAGTTGAGAGAGATCTTTTAGGAGAACTGAAAGACTGGGAGACAAAAGGTACATTCCTTATTTCCAAATCTTTATATTAGTGCAGATCAATTACTTCATTACTAGATAAGAGTTTTCCTCAACTCACTTTACATTTAGTTTCACTCATGAGCTACCACCAGGGCCATTTATAAGAAAAGGATATTTTATTAGAAAATATTAGTCAGTTCTTCAGTATGAAACACGTCTTTGCAACATTTGGCTAATTTACCCTAATTTTCTAAGCTTGCAGCCCAGAAACAATAAATTGAATGAAATTCTAATCCGTCAAAGTTTTCTAAGGCGCTGTTATACTTGGCAATTTTCCTGCAACATGTCTCGCAATTTTGCTGCGACTGAGTTGCACGATGTCTTGCAACGTTGTCGTTACAACGAGCGTTGCACAAAGTAGAATCAAGTTCTAATAGAGAGATTTTAAAGCATCACGTTTCGGTTTTTCCCGCAAACGGCAAAAATCCCACTTTTGCCGTCTGGCATTTGCCGTTTGTACGTCAAAGTGAGTAGTTTCGCGTTTATCGTGAAGCGGTGTGAATTAATTTCGATTTTTCTGATGGATTTATTAACGATTGGAGGAGAAGTAAAGAAAAATCGAGTGCTAGCTGACTCGTTTCCGTAGAAAACCCCTCCCATGGTCTTTAATCTCTCGAATAGTCTGCAACGACCGCGTCAAACGCTGCAGCGAATTTGCATGCGTTCCGGTGTTACCCTAAGCAAACGTTTCGTGCAAACTTGGTCTCGCAACGGCGCAACAAAATTGCGAGGACAATTGGCTGGAAAAAATTGCCCCAGTGTACCAGCACCTTAATGATAGTGACCAAAGTATTGCTACTCCTTCTGGGTGGGGATGTCAGTCCATCGCCAAGGCTTCCTCGCCATCATTTTGTCAGCCTTGCTCTTGACTAAACAATTCGCCCAGGGGGGGGCGGGGGGGGGGGGGGGTGACAAATCTAACAAAGAAAATGTAAAGTTTCCTTTTTTTCGGAGACATTGTGCTTCGATGTCCCAATTTTTTAACTCCAATGTCCCGGAATGATCTCATGTTTCCCCATTTTTTCCCCCCATCACCGAGTCTCCCCATTCCCGGAAAAATCTCCAGATTCCCGGAAAGCATTTTGTTTTTCTCCCGAAAAACAGGCCTTCTTAGAGTTCGTCACTGCCGTATTCACCGGTACTCACGGATGAGAGGCACTGCAAGAGTGAAGTTCTCTTCGAAGGCTTCCACGTCTGTCAATGAAATTGTGTCAGAATGTCAGCGGCCCTATAAGTGAATTAAGTTCAAAAAGCTGCCGATCGATATTTCTCTTCGTTATTTGCTAATGCAGGCACTATAATGTGTATGAAGTCTTAAACTGTGGACCTGAATCTGTTGAAGTTGGTACATACAGCACGTTAACACACTGAGGACTGATGTAGATCAGTTGACCATTGAAGTGCAGGATGATAGAGAGCGAGTATCACTGGCACTAAACGACATTTTCAACAAGTCTTGACGAACTAGATGCAAGAATTGCAAGTGTGCATTGTGAACTCAGAAGCAAGAATGGCGAGTATGCAGCTGTGAAACAAGAAGGCCAAGAATGGCGAATGTGCAGTGTGGAACAAGAAGTCATCAAACAAAGAACAACGTTCTCTGTCAAAAAAAAAGTAGATACCTTGCAAACCGATGTGGAAACTCGGGCACAAGAGATGTCAATCTTCTGATCAAGTCTCAACAAGAAGATGTTAAACTTCTCAAGACTCAACAATAAGATGTGCACCAAACGAGTTGCGCATGTGAAGGACCAACTGAGTTCTTGTTTTCTCCAGGAGAATCGAGGTAACTATTATATAGTGACCTAAAAAAATTTTGTTTGACTTTATACGATTTTAGTTATAGGCAGAAAGCCTGTATGGCTTGACATTAGGAAACGAGATTATATTTAAAACACAAGTTATGGGAATAAATGGCATTGATATGGAAGGGATTTTAAAAAAAAAAGCCATGCATTCACCACTTGGATCGAAAAAAAAAGCCCAAGATGGAAACCACTACTTTTCGGGCCTTTCCTGGAATTATACTGGAAAAATAAAAGCCTTTGACGGAATTGGACAACTGTTATATTCCAAAAGGAAGCCAGAATACGGAAAGGATCAAAGCAAGTGTCACCAGTCTTAAGAAGAATCATTGTTTTTCAAAACATTGCACAGGGTTTAACTGGAAGGTTATCTTGTTCTTTCATGAGGACGACAGTTATGAAGGTCCAGCAAATGTGGTGTCTCAACAATACCACAGCAATAGTGTCTGTTGGTAAGTTGTGATTCACCAATTCTCAGTAAAAGGGTCCGCTATTTTTAGCGACAGGACATTGAATACGAAGTGCTCCCTTTTATGATGTACCTACACATGTTTCCCTGCGTCAAAAGCCCGAAATTCCAAACACGCTTGACGCGAGAGAAAAAATAGACAGCACGGATTTAGGCTGTTGAATAAACTTATCTAAATATGTGTCAATGCGTAAAATTCGGCCTCCGGCAGTCCCATAAAAAATAATTGGGACTCGTTTTTGGGGGAGGGGGGCCCAAACTTCTTGAGCGTTTATTTGTTCTGAGTTGATAGACATGTGTAGTTTTTAACTTTTTGGTGATGATTACCTATTTTGCTCTGTATGTCAAGTTCTTACTTGATAACGATTTGCTCCATTTTACCACTTGTCGCACATATGTTGTTACGCAATATTTATAGCCTGCGTCGCAGATGAACTCAGCAACGCGTAAAGTCCTCATTCAATCTGAACTTCACCAAATCCTGAGTTAGTCGGTGACGAAGGCTAGAAATTTATAAATCTACCAAAAATAAAAACAAAATAAGGCTATCTTTTCATTTTATTTCAGAGATTTCCAGTTTTGAAGCTGACATCGCATTTTTTGCCAAGCGTCATGATCCAGATACAAGACAGTGGCTTTTTGACGATTTTGACACCTGGTTCCATGATCCTGGCGACTCCAGAGCCTATGTAACTCCTTGGCGATCCAGGAGTCGGCAAAAGTGTGCTCGCAGCAGTCCTGGCACAGCGCACGAGAGGGGCTGGACACTTAGGCGCTGCCTACTTCTGCCATCACAACGATGGCACAAGAAACGATCCCAGGTATCTTCTTGGGACTATCGCTAGTCAACTCTGTGATTGTAATACTCAGTACAAAGCGATTGTAGGGGGAGAGGGTGGGGTAAAAATGCTGTTGTCCAATTCCAAACTTCGCGTTCGGGAACTCTTTTACCAAATTATTACAAGAGCCATTAAGCAAGTGTCAGCCTTCTCAGCAGAGAAAGTTAGTCATAATTGATGCTCTAGATGAGACAGAGTACGAGTCCAGGGAAGATTTGCTTGATCTTATAATGCACCGTTTTTCCCTGCTTCCTGAATGGCTTGTGTTCTTTATCACCAGTCGCCCTGAAGACACGGTACAGTGCAGATTGAAAAAGTACAACCCCTGTGTTAAAATTTGCGCTGGAAACAGCGATCAACACAACTTTTATCATCAGCATGAGCAGGATATTCAAACATTTTTGAAGAAGAGAATCGATTTTTCTCGTTTACCTTACTCGGTAGATGACATATCAAAAGGTGTCACGGATTGTTCTTGTATGCACATTACATTGTGGAAGAACTGAAGCTTTCCGTGGATTCAGGTAAGAAATTAAATCCGGTAAGCGATCTTTTCCCTGGAGATATTGACGATTTCTTTCGGCAGAATTTTGAGCGCGTCTATGAGCAAGTGGGACAGGATATCTTCAAGAGGCTGTTTGGTTGTGCCATCGTAGCCCATCTCCGCTTCCTGTCTCTTTTATTTCGTACATTCTAAGAGGGAAAACTCAGATCGTGATGAACAACAAGTGATCGATGCTGTATCGCAATTTGTGGTGTTACGCGGAACGCCTGATCAGACATTAACTTTCCTGCACAATCTGATTCCTGCCTGGTTGACGGACAAGAAGAAATCTTCTCGAAAGTTGTCATCGATAAGAAGATCGCAGGTGAGTATCTCAGAAAGGTTTTGTTGAAATTCTCTGTGCTGTTTTCAACGAAGCTCCCTCAACATGCACATCCATTGAAGCGGATTTGGAGGACTATGTTTCACGCTTTGGCGTTCGCTTTTTGTGTCAGTTTGGTGGGAAAGATTCGTTGAAAATTGTTTCAGCTGCTTAACAAGTTATCAATTCATGGAGAGAAGGATGCTAAGTAGAAGAATTGAGATTTATCACCTCCTTGAAGATTTTAAGCTTGCAGCTGGTTGTCTTCCTGTCGAAGAGAAAGAAAACAAGAAATCCTTCAAGATATTTCATTTGTTCTAGAAAGCAATGTTCTTGTTCTCTTAGAATGCCCTCACCTTCTACACTCGTGTATACGAAACGCTTCAAACGCTGTCCGAGAGACCGTTTTGATTCCTCGTGTGTCAGATCCTTGGTTGGAATGGACGTGTATGCTTTTCCTGACATTGACATACGAATTGGCAACATGCACTGCTTTGCCACGTCATCTGATAAGAAGACAGTGGCTGGAGCAAAGGATCGGTCTCTTCTTTTCTTTGATGCATCTACATGTACAGCAGGAACAGTGGGCGGCCCTTTTGAAATAAGCGGAGATACCATTGATAAAATTGACCAGTTAGAGTTTTCTCCTGACGGTAAGTTTGTATTTTTTGGACGGCTCGACAAGTGGTTTTCTGTTGAACGAGGCTGTGTCGAGGACTTTTTCTCAGTTCTCAGGCAATTCTCATATCTATAAATGGGGCGTATTTACTCGCGATGGAAAACTGTATTGTTGTGAAAAGGAATTGGTCGTACAACCCACACACCTGTCAAAGTGAGTCTTGTTTGGTAAATTTACTTGCTCTGTGGGCTGTAAGAAAGATTGAGCAGAGCCGAGATGATGAGATGACTGTCTGTTTTAATCGGCAACAGGTACCGGTGTAACAAGCCAATGGCAGGAGTGCAAATAAACACGCTTGCTCGAGCGTCTTGGATTGGGGACCATCTTGAATCGATCTTGTGAGACTCACTTTAGTTATGATCCGACTTGTTCTTACTGTTCTCGATTAATGAGAACTAACAGAGTCAAACCAGGAGTCATCCTTGGAAACTGTACGTCAACTTATCATTGAACTTTACCCTGACATATTCCAATATCAGGTTTGGGATCTACAGTCTGGGATGCCTCTGTTACATCACGTATTTTTGCAAAGTGTTCAGTTGAACCCGTTCAGTTATTTGTGTCACGTGACATGTAATTTTCATCTTCGGGGATTGAAACTGCAGTGTGATGACATAGACAAAGCCTTGTCAGTTTGTAACGTTGCTGTAATAACGCTGTTTGCTGTGGTTTGTTTGGCCGCAGTTTTTCTTTAGAGTGTGAGCTGGAGCTGAAGCGTGGAAGCGGGTGCAGCAACAGGTACTGAACTGGGTGCGGGTGTGGCTTCTGGTGTGCGGGCACAGGAGGGGAAAATGACGCCGATGGAGAAGCTGGAGGAGCTGAAGCAGGAGCTGAAGCGGGATCGGACGTGGCAGCTGGTGCAGAAGCTGATGCGGGGAACTCGAGTGGAAGATGGAGGAGCTGGAGGCGGAGGATGTGGAGAGGATGGTGAAGAAAGAGGTGGAGATGTCGAAGCGGTTTCGGGGATGCTGGTATGGACGTGGGAGTGGGAGCAAAGTGCGAGCTGGATCTGCAGCTGCTGCGGGAGCTGGAGCTGCTGCAGCTGAAGGTGGCTGTTTTAGTGTCTCCTGAGTTGATTCAGAAGGTTGACAATGAGGCATTCGAGGTTGAAGTTTGTATAAAACATTCCTAAGGTTTTTCAGGATCTCGTTTATAAAATAAACGGAGATATTATCATTTGCATGTCACCACAAAGAAAATGGATCCTCGAGGCTGATAGTCTTCTGAAGATGTGTGTTTTGTCAAGAGGAGATCAAGAAAAACATTCTTGTAATTATGGTAAGCCAGAGCATAAAAATCATTGAAGTCATGCGCTTTACCTTTACGAATGATGATCTCTATTTTGTTTATTCGTCTGAAGATTCACTGCACGCCTTATCTCTGCAGACAGGCACAATTTTCACGAGTGTGTCGGGATGTAACGTTTTCTACTTCACAAGAGAAAGGCAGGTTGGTTATTTTTTTCGTAGTGGTACCGAAGAAATAGCCATCCTTTTGTCAAGTTTATTTAGTCCTTTCACGTTTTTTCCAGAATCACGAGTGAAACCATCAGTGGTAGGAAAATCCATAGCAGCTGTGTTCTGTTCAAGTGATACCGTTTATATCTGTCAGTTTCTGACTCGATGGTTACGTTGTGTCAAACTACTGAAGATAAAGGAATTGTTTTTATTTCTCAGTCTTTGTTAACAACGGCTGGTCCGCTGGTTCTCCATGTGAAGAATCGTGTGTTCTCCCCAGACGGTAAACTAATGGCCATTCACCAAGGTACCAAGGTACAGCTGTACAGTTTTGCAGAATCTGGATTGAAGACTGAGATCCCTTTACACTGTATTTGAAGCAGAATGTGAGCTGTTGGTGGCGTGCTTTACATTTTCAGCTGATAGCACCTCACTTCTCTTGTGTATACAGGATAGCAGAAATGATCAACATTTCTATGTGTGGGATATTCAAGAAAAAGTTATGTCAGCTTCTTTTAAATCACCAGCATTGTTTACTGTGGAATGTTTGTTGCCTCTCATTGAGTACAGAGCTTATCTTGTGCGGTGAGTACGAGATTGAGATCTGGGAGTACACTAACCTTCCCTGTCGCTTATTGACAAGACTCGGACTCGAAAGGCCTTATAACTCTGTCACGTTCAGTCAGTGCACTATTTCATTAGATAATCAGCTTCTAGTTTGCTGCATTGCAAATACAATTCTGGTCTACAGTGTCCATGATCCCGATGTCAATTCCTCTAAGCGAGTTCTCCGCGGCCATCTTGGTAGAATTGAATTTTGTCGGTTTTTAAAAGTAAATCGTTATCTTATTTCCTATGGTGTCGATGGTATGGTTTTCCTGTGGGACATAAGCGAGTCGAAAGTTGCTTGGATTTGCAAGAATAGCACAAGTGCAAGAAAGCATTGTAAGGCATGGCCGTGTCCCCGAAGAAGACAAAGTCGTTGGTTTTCCTCTTCTGGTCGAGTGTGCACAATAAAACTCTGTGAGCTGGCTGTTTCACTGTCCTTGAAACCTTTGATGGAACCGGCGGAATGCAAAATGGAGATAGCTGAGACAAGTCTACACTGGCAGAGCAAATCGCTTCAACATCTCAGATTCCAACCTCTTCTAGCGAGGATGACTCTGATGAAGATGACTCTGATGAAGATATGTACGAGTACTACTTAGAGCACGATATTTTACGAGTCCGTCTAATCAATAGTCGAGTCATCGAACAGAAAAATATACTCCAAGAACGTAGATATTGCACAGAGATCTAAAGCATTATCTAAACGAGATATGTTACAAGTCAGAGAGAACATTTTGCAGGTTTTAAGACAATGGCCGACATTGTTGTTCTGTTGCTATAAATGTCGTGCACGCTTGCTTCGCATTTGTAGAACTTTGACATATTTGACTGCCAAGCGATTGCCGACATGTTCGTTTGTACATCAACATTTTGAGAAGTGATTGATTAATATGAATTAAAATCATATATGAGTCCTCACCTTCTGCGTATTATGGCAATATCTCACAATTACAGTGGTCAAGAAGATTAGAACGTATTATAACGACTTTGTACAAACTGTACAGACGGCTAGATCCGGATTGATCAGTTAATCGATAAATCATTGCATTCAGTCAATCAATTTGTACCATTCCCTGGTTCAGCACAGGTTTACAATCGTAAGCAGTGGGTTCGGCTCCGGTCAGAAAATCCTGTATTCTTTGTGATCACTATGATTTTCAATACTACCTCGACATCAGACCGAGTCACGACAGAGCTGGTACACGAGAAGCCTGCGCTTGCTATCTAGTATCTTGTCATTGCACATTCTCGACCCCAGACCTTCGTTGCTTTTCGGCTCGGTCATGCGCAAAAGAGAAGAGATCCTGGGTCGATATTGGTCATTGCAGTGTTTGCTATCATGATCGACTCAGTCAACGCGAATTTTATTGCACGGAGCGAATATCATTCTTACAATTTTTAGCGGCTACTAAATTTAACGATTTTTCTTTTCCAAGATTTAGCGACTATTTTAATTTAGCATTTTTTTCGAGATTTAGAGATTTAGAGGTGTTCAGGACTGAAACTTTTAAGCGATTTTTAGAGATTTAGCAAATACTTAAATTGGCGATTTTTCATTTTTCATCAGCTCCCAGGGCTGACTATGAGTAATTCAATTTCACTTGTCGTTTTGAATTAACCCTAATTCCCGAATTGTAGCCCGATTCAATATATAAGAAACGAAGGATAGAAATCGGGCGTCAGTTGGCAGCAAAAAGCATAAAAACACTCAAGCTCATAAGGGAACTTGGTGATCCTGGTGAAGATCTGAAACTCAATCTCCCCTGGACTCGAACTCTGTTGAACATCCAAACATTAACAAGTTTCTTGGGTTAAGTGCACCGCGGGAGGTTGGAGGGAGGGGTGTACTTCTCAAAATTTGTGGTTGGGGCTGCCGTCGGCTTCTTGAACCTTATCCGTTTTCAGACCAAAATATTCGATTTTTCTTACCCAATTTCAGACCTGACCTTTCAACATTTCCCTCATCTCAAGCCAAAATGGCAAAATCTATACTATATTTCAGAGAAGCAGGCAAAACATTCTCAATTTGAGACCAAAATGTTCAAAATTGATTCCCGTTTTCAGACCAAGACGGCTCAATACCCTTTGGGGCGGCACATACCTAAACAGCTTATATAGGGGAGTACCCCCCCCCCCCCCTCTCCCTCAGGGATTGGCCATCTTATATGACAAGCAACAGCATGACACAACTATTTTATCAGCAATACTTTATTTTTATGGATTGCTTTCAAAAGCTGTTTATATAGTATACTTTTTTTATTTCATTGTAACTGAAATAGATTTAATAGATTTAGATTTTAAATAAATTTAAAGAGTTCGGCCATATTGTATATATTAAATTGCAGAGGAAAATAGGATAACATTTATACGGTTTGACAATATTAAAGTATAATTTTCATAGATATACATGTACATATATCATATTTTTCTTAATAAGCAATTTTGACGTGAATATTTTTCTTATCTTTGTGATTAGGATTAGGATTTTTATAGGATTTTTTAAATCAATTAATGTAAATAGTTGCAAATAGTTAGGATTAGTAATTTTAATGTAAATGGATGCGACAAGTACTTTTTATTATGCTTCTTAACCCTTTCACTCCCAGAGTCAAACCTTGAGTCAATAAATGTGGTTCTAACTTTAAGTTTGTGGATGAAACCTTAGTGTGTGACCATTCAAATGAAAGCTATTGAGGAAAACTTTCAAGTGGTGCTGTTTGTTTTTGACAATTTGGCAAAATGAAATTCAAGATTTTTTCCTGCATTTTTGAAATTTAGCACTCTTGGGAGTGAAAGGGTTTTATATCGTGATTTAGTTAGGAATTAGTAGGTGAAGAAGGAGCCACCTAGTGGAAATAACTACTAATAAAGCATTTATGTTATATGTTATGTTTTATTATATTTAAAATGTTGTAACTTTAATGAACTTATTCCGGTATATAGTATAATAGACTATACCTAGTATAGGTAAAAGCTATCTAAACAATTAGACGGCAAGCTCGAGATTTCTATCGCTGATAAAGCCTAACTATACATAGTTTACTGTTGTATCAGTAAATCATTCATATGTTCCAACTTGAACCTCAAATATTTTTCTGAGGTTTGCTTTTAAATGTCGCACATTAAAATCATAGTTCAGATACAAAATTAATTTAACAATATATTTCAGCCATATTTTTCTAAGGTATTACAAAGTAGCAAACTATAACGACCCTATGTGTGACGAAGTTTCGTTTACTCCGTTGAAGGTGGACGGCATAGGCCACCGAAAAATTTTAGTAGAAACAGAAAATAGAGCGGATGTCTTCACCGATCACAACAGTGTTCTGGTAACAAAATATATCACTAGTAGCAGTTTAGTACGTATTTCGCTCTGATTAAACGCCGGGGGCACCGGGAAAAAAAAAGGGAGGGGGGCAGGAATAAATAAGTTTACTCAATGGGGTTTACTTGGTTTTTAAAACATTTTTACGTTTCAATCTTTTTTCTATCAGTGTAATGGTAACGTGTTTTCCCGAGCAGTGAGGATTCGTTTAAAACTCGACATTGTAAACCCGGCGTTTTATTTGAATCCGGTAACGTATTCGGGCCCAGTGTTTAATCGAGAAAATATGGTTGCATGTACACTGCTTGTATATGTAAGGAAACCAGTTTATGAAAACACTGGGGGGGGGGGATTATTAGGTATAGAAAGTAGATTGAGATTTTAGAAGTGATTGTTACATCCTGTCACTGTGAAGTGATATGCACGGTGATGATCATATCACTTCACCGATGGTATGGGTGTTTGGTCACGGCTTTTTAATCACACTATGCATCCTACATATGAATAAATATAGCTTTTAGACGGATTATAACATTAGACTAAGTTGTTTTAGACAAGGACATAGAAATAAGTAACTAGTGGATAATCGTGTTTTACTGCTTGTTACATGTAGTATTTTCATAATAAAATTATATAAAAAAGAAATGAAAGTTTGTTCGTAAATGACAAATTATTCTACAAAATAGCGACCTAGACACTAAAGACTAAACTTGAAAAAGTTCCAAATCACAAGTATTAATTCTCCTTGCTACTTGCCACATATTTCTTTTAATTTTATTCCTGAGAATCTACAGTGGTACATCAAAACGACTTTTCAACCTTTTTTTTAAGAATCCCATCCATGTAAACTTTCTATTTCCGAAAGACTAAGTGGGTCCCCCCTTCAACCTTATCTCCACTCATGATCTCTACTTTGTCTGATTTTTGGAAGGGTTAATTTCTTCAGCAGAACACTCCGCAAAACTAGTAAGATTCCCGTTTTTGAGATGCATGTACCACACGAATTATTCTAACTTGTTCCCATACTTCTACTCGTTTCTAAAGTGGTCAAGTTGCTTTTGGCCCTCGGTTTTGAAAACGAGGCTTTGTGCAAGACTTTTGAATGAGTTTAATTTGCACGAGAAAAGAAAAACTTGTAAGTAATATATCAAACACGAGAGACAATGTTTCATCCGATTTCCAAACACCGAGAGAGAGTTTGAAAATACGACGCGTAGAGGAGTATTTTTGACGAAATTTGAGGTGTTTTGATATATCTTCTCACTCTCAACAAAAACTATAAAAGGAGTAAACGGAGAAATAAAATCGTAAAAATCTATGCTAATTAAGAGCAGGTATTAAACCTCCGACACGGTTATGATATCCTTTGTGATAACTTGGTGAATTATTAATAAGTTTGACTTCCTTTTTGCAATTCTACAACCCCCGATGCATCAGCCTATGATCAGTG
>MU825579.1:0-19572 GCA_029204205.1 Desmophyllum pertusum | reverse complement strand
AATAGCCTGAAAATCAGGCTCCTGAAGAAAATTTGCGAGCGTAAGCGAGCCGAGTCGCTGTCAGAACGAAAGTCGACGGAGCCTGAAAAGAGCATTCCTGTGATGCCGCCGATCCCGCCCTCGCAGTAATTAGTCCTGTTATAAAATGTCACCAAGTCGACCTGGAGTTGTTTGGCGTGTTTTCCCGCAAATTAACTTCTTGTTTTACTAGAATGTGTTAAATAAATTATTTCCTTCACGGCAAAAATGATCGTTTCATTTCAAGTATTAACCCATAAAACAAGCTTGAAAGTAAAATAATTGTTAAAAGTAAGCGTGTATAAAGCGGTGGAAAGAACGGCTTCCGTCACACGAAATTTACCGTAATGACGCGTATGTCAAATATGTAATTTTAGCGCCAACGCTAACGTTCTGTTTGAATGTTCAATTTTCAGCCGTTAATTTTCTCTTCATTCAAATGAAAGGACCTCCATTCCAACGCAAAAGATTTGCGCGGCGGGCTAACCCGGGTTCCGTGTCCATTTTTTTGCAGTTTTTTATCCTTCCATTTTCGAATCTTCAGCTTTCAGGCCTAAACGGGGACAACTCTTCGGGGGACGTGTCTTTCCCTCCACCTCGAGGTTAAAACTCTTGCCAAAACCAGTCAAAGAGAGTCCCAAATACATCGCGCTCTGTTTGTGTCACAGATTCTAGGCATATATTTTGCTCAGGGAATCATCTCTCTGATAGGCAAAATAATAAATTCCGTAACGCTTGCTTCAATTCTCCCTGTATTCAACTTCAACAAACAACGCGGTTGACAATTGTGTTGGTCAACATCTGTTTATCATTCACACGCGAATCTGTCAATATTAAGCAAAATGACCAATCAGATAATGATACCAGAATCTGGTATCATGGGATCGGCGGCGGGTCAAAGGAATGTCTTTCAGGCTCCGTCAGCTTTCGTTCTCCCGCCCCAGGCAGCGACTCGGCTCGCGTTCGCATCGCAAATTTTTTTCAGGAGCCTGATCTCAGGCTTATGTTGAAAAACTACTTATAAGAGACTCTGGCTGGGAAAGTCAAGGTACAGAATGCTGTCTACACTCAGCTAAAGTAGGTGAGTGGATGAGTGGATGATCAAGGCTTAGGGCACTTTTTTTTTTTTTTTCAATCAATAAAAAAAAAAAATACTTTTTAATACTTTATCCAGGGGTAATGTTATTACTAAACTGTTGGGTGGGTTTGGTGCCAATCTCTCGGGTATGTTTTTTTGTTTGAATCAAGACAGACATATATGGAAATAAAATAAGTATTTTGCGGCATTTTTGTTTACAACAATTTATTAGGTGGAAAAAAACAAGTAGATCGGCAACATCTTGTGTTTCCTTATTTTTATATCTTTGCTGCTTTCTTATCTCTTTTCTTATCTCTCTCCTCTTATCCATTTAGCTTGTTTACGTAACTTTTTTTTTTTTTGTTTTTTTTGTTGTCTTATTACTATAATTAATAATTTTGTTTTTCATACTTTATCTTCTTGGTTTTGCAGACTGATTCAACTGGTACCCCGAAGGGGAAGTGTTTGTCGTGGAACAACGTCCAGTTCTCGTGGTTGGGGAGGGTATAGGTAGTAATTTCGTGCGGGACGCCGTAATCAAATTTTTTTCGCGAAAACGTGCATAAATAAGAGTGGTAAAGTGTGACGTCACAAATTTTCAAATTTACGAAATTAATGAAATTCGAACAGCTATTCAGAGGAAGCCATGCCAAAAAAACGTCCTACTTTGCCAAAAATTAGCTCTCCAATTGCTAATTTGTGGCCGAGATATAGAGTCGCGATACAAACCTTCTCTAATTTGCGCCTGGTTCTAAACTGAAAGGAACAGACGCAAAAATTGGAAGTCGTTTGTATGGAGAAATTAAAGAAACCCTGAAGTACCCATATTCTTGGCGCGCAAATTGCAATGGAGAGCTAATGTATTGCCAAGTGGAAACGTTTTTTTGGGGCATGGCTGCTTCTGAATAGCTGATCAAATTTCATAATATTCGCAAATTTTACTTTTTGTGACGTCACATGACTTTAGTAGCTCTATTGTCCCAGCTGGTGGTACAGATCATTAGTAAAAAGAGCGAACTCACCCGGGGGGGGGGGGGGGGGGGGGGGGGGGGGGTACTCAAAAAAGTTTTATAAATAACGGGGAAGTGCCTTCCGTCCAGTATGTTTCAACCCCTTACCCTTTCATATACCATTTTTCACAGAAACGGTAGCCCCTTTCATATACCTTCCATAGAAAATGGTACCCCTTTCATATACCTTCCATAGAAATTATGAAAATGGTACCCCTTTCACATACCTACAGTAGAAGCACTGCATCCCTTTTCTATACCCTTGTAATGAACTTAATGAACAATATATATCACCAGAAATCATCAAGCATTACCAGTAGAGATGTTAACCAAACAATAATATCATTTACTCATTTCCTCGTGAAATCCCTACCCTTTCACATACTTCAACTCGTGAAATCCCTACCCTTTCATATACTTCAACTCGTGAAATCCCTACCCTTTCACATACCTCGAGCCTAAAGAAGGACCCCTTTCGGGCGGAGCCTCCCCGTATAGTCCATTATAGGGAGTACCCCCCCCCCCCCCCGGGGCGAACTCAAACTCATTCGATATTCCAGCTGGTTTTTCAAGATCAATCCGCAAACTTTTCGTACTCAAATTTGGCCAGATTGTAGTTCGTGGCCTGATCTTTCGAGTATCCGGGAGCTGTTATGAAATCAAATCGAACAAATGCTTTTTTAGGGTAAAATTCGAGATGAGAGGTACGGGTCCGGTACGGAATTTGTCGGTCCAAAACTGCTCGAAGTTGCATGCCTGTGGTTACAGTATAAGTATTCAAGAAGCGAGTCGAAAACTTTGACATCCTAAAACTGCTCTCGCGCATGCTTCAAATCACCGTAAAAACCGCATAAAAGCAAAGTTAAACAACGTCCAAGCATTTTTGACGTTATTTTATTAAATATAGACAGTCCCAAGTACCGATTTTAGGAAGATTAATGTTCACAAATGTTTTTTCCGAGTAGCTTGACGTGTCACTGACAGAATAATATCTTTCTCATTAATGTTCACAATAGCAATTTTACTGTACTAAGAAATTTGGATATCGTATATAAAGACCTGCTGGCACCACACAAACAGAGAATGGTAAGCCTGTGGTTCTATTCTGCAAACTGGGCCATTTATCCAAATTGTTAGAAATTTCTACCGGTTTTAAAGTCTTCGGCCGCAAACTAAAATAACATTTGTTGCCAGGTGCTTAATTAATTTCGACTTTGGCACTGCTTTGATTCAGACACCGAACTTCACATGAGCCGAACGTATTGGCATAAATTATTATAATGTATTTCTCATATAACAACATTCGTAAATATACTTGAAAACGACAAGAGTTAATAATGAAAATTAGCGAAATAAGATTACGACGTTTCGAAGCCATCATGACTCCATTATCAAGTAAAAAATGACGGTTGTAGTTTTCGAATTTAAATACAAAGAAGGGTGACAGAGTATATTAGAATATATATATGTGTATATATTAAGTGTTGGCGCCAAAAAATGAAACGTTTGGGTCGCGAAAAGGGAATTTGTTCTTATCTTTCTCTTGCTCGTAATTTATCTATAAATCTAAACAGTTCGCTAGTCTGTGGGCAAATTACCTTATTTTAAATCGTCTACTAGTTTGTAAGAATGGACCAAATGATGAAGGCATGAAGTATAGCAGTTAGATATAGCATTTACTGGTAATTGATTATCATTGTTTAATAACGGCTTAGAGAAATATAATTTGGCGTCTCAATCAAACGAAGAATAGATTTTTCATAATTTGTGTCGACCCAAATTCGAATTACAGAGCTGATTCAGTGAAACAAATTCATAATTTTCCACAACAAAACTTATCAGCAGGTATACATTGTAGGCCAGATTATATATGTGTGGCGGTCACGCTCATGATTTCACTGTTCGAAAAGAGTGTTGTGGTGTAGGCTTATTCACATTGTTCTTTCATCTCATATTTCATGGGTTGGGTGGGTGCCGATAAGATCATAAATGGACTGATAGCGGCTGCAAGAGGCGCCTTTGGAAGCTGAAGTCCGATCTCATCCTCAGCATTCATTGATGTAAACAGACATGCTGTTTGTCTGTTGGCTTCACGACATTACATACAATACGTTTCCTAGCTATGGTTTTAGCAATTTAAATATTGCTCAGTTGTCTGAGAGTTTTGATTATTACTTACCAGTTCAGCAAAGGATGAACAGGAGAAGACATAAAGCACATGTTAGCTGAAGAACACATCATATATCAACCCATGCTCAGTGCTGTCCAGTTGTTACTGACCGCGTTAATTTAAGAAAATAAATACATAATATTGTAGCTTATTGTATATTCAGCATATTGGTTTGTATGTCAGTTGCCGTTGAGTATATTTCCCGCCAGAATTTAATTCACCTTCGGGGCACAAACATTTTTTAGCCTTGAGTATATGCTGGTAAAAATAACACAAATAGGCCATGATCAACATGGCAGTGACATTGCACCTGTTGGAGCCATATACTGATAGAGTTTTCTCAGGATATATATCATTGAAGAAAATAGTTTACGCGCGTGCGGCCTAACCATGCATGCATGGCTGAGTTGGCTAATTGTTGCATACACGAAGTGCACGACACGACACATGACACGTTTCACTTTGAATCCGTAAGCTATTTAGCTATGGTGGCCCCAGGGGGGGCAGAAGACTGATGAAATTTTCGTGTTTGAATCATCCAACAAAATTTGGACGTCACATCCGGTGAGAAAATCGCCCAGGCGTCTCGTTTCGGCAAGGAGCGAAATGGCGGCGAAAATTAGTTTCGACCAGGCCTGATTTATCCGTTTTTTTGAACAGACAGTCTCTGGCATGTTATACTGTGAAGGTGAAACAAGTTGGCAGAGATATTGCTTCGACTATTTCGGTAAAGATCTCGACAAAAGAGATAGGTTTAGTATTGTTTTGAAGGAAAATAAGAGAGAGCGAAGTGCCGTGTCATGGCGGATATTTCACACGCTCAAAACAAGAGTCGTTACAACTTTTGGCTGTAGTAATTACTGATGCAGTGATAACATCGAGAAAACCGCCTATCCTGGGAAAAACACCATGGATGAAACACTGGTGGTCATAGTCTGCAGTGTGGTACTTCGGGAAGGTCATTAACACTCGCCGTGAAGTGTTAGAAGTCGTTTGTCACTGGATGTGTAGCTATCTTGGTGCACGTGTGTTACATTAGAGAGAAGCGCCATCGAATCCAGAAGGTTGGTATTCTCTTTCTTTGCATTTTCTGCTGAAGATTTTTGTTTCCAGCGAGATAACAACACATGTATGTTTTTCGGCCTTTGGGATCATCAGTTGCTTTTGAACCGTGATTTAGCTTACTTTAGATATTTATAGGCAGAATCGAACCATGCCTTGTTGACCCTTGTTGTAAGGTTCATTAAAATTACTTCTTAACTTTAAAAATATTTCAAGCATCAAATCTCCTCGGATGCTTTTTTATTATGGCAAAACCTTTGTTTTAGGCCCGCGGGTAATTCGGCCCCCGGTTTTATGACCCAATTATTATTTATATGATATTGATTGCATAGCAAAAGTGGGGAATTCGAATGAGGTTTGAATACATTGATAAAGTTTTAGCTTGGACTGAAACTTCCAGAAAGAAAGAAAAATAAGAAAGATAGGCCTATTGGAGAGCGGGCATATTTCAAAACAATAAATTTCCCATTAACTCAAGCTGAGACGAAAAATGAATTGTGTTATCCCCATTTACAGGCCGTAAGGAGGAGAGGTGCGATGGGTGCGCCCACACCCCCCCCCCCCCCCCCCCCCAACGGGCTTTCGAGGTCCACCAATTGTGGACCGATGGTTCAAAAGAAAGTGAAATAGTAGTGAAATAGTAGTGCTTGTGCTCTAATTCAATAACTGGACGTGTAGTTTGAAAATGAATTCTGATCAACTGGTTCATCAATAAACAAAAACAATCGCAGCTCAGTCAGCTATCTGATACCTTTGGACATTAAACACTAAGTTTATAGATACTGTTGAACCTCTCCACAACGGCCACCCTGGTGCAGAATTATCTGGCCATTGACATTGTAGAGAGGTGGCTGTTTATATATTCTTATAAAATAACAGTGGGAGGAGGAAAATAAAGGGGAGGTGGCATTTTAGATAGAAGGTTGAGCAATTTGTAAGGATAAGTGTATTATTTTCTTTTCATTTCAGAAAATGTATGTTCTTGTTATCCCAACTGATTAGATGATGAGATATGCACAATTATAATTGCAAGATTATTATAATAATATTATTATACATTCAACTCACTATCTCTTTTCTGATTGGCCGAAAGCGTACAGTGAATTTTCGAATCAGCGCCTTTGAAAGCATCTACGTCATCTACCTGCAGATTATACAATAATCATGTCAGGTGCACTCAAGGTCACGGGTAATCATGTCAAGTTCGCGAGAGGATCACGGGTAACCATGTCAAGTTCGCGCGCTTTGCGTTGCTTGCCGCTTATAAGTAGACAACATCGTTGGCAAAAGCATTATTTTTTTTCGTTGAATGTATAATAAACAATAAATTATTATTAGATTCGGTTTTTGTGATATCCAGAATAATCAAGGTCTCGGTAAGAGTTATCAGCTGAAGGCTGGATAACTCTTACCTCGACCTTGATTATTCTGGATATCACAAAAACCTCATCCAATAATTGTTAATTATTGCAAGATTACAGCCCAAGAAATGATTTGAAAAAATAAATCATGATTGCAAAGGAAGTCTTGATACTACATGTACATTATTGATAGTTGTTAAAGGTTATTTTCCATCTTGACAGGACAGCTTATGAGGAAATAAACTCTTAGTATTGATATTAGTATTGGTAATTGTATTTTAAAATTTATACCGACTAATTATTTGAAAATTCTCTCAATAATTTTCAAATATCACGAGTAGTGTAAATCCTTTTAATTGCTTGAGCTGTCATACAATAGATGACTCATCATTAATATTGTATTATATGACTGAGCAAATTCTGAACACATGCGCATTAATCTGCACAATGTAGTGCATATTAAAAATTAATGATAAATTTGCCTGCTCTCAGCCAATCATAATGAAGTAATTTTTGCAATCATATAATAACAATGACCACATCAGTATATATAATAAATAATTGGTCTAATTGCCCAGCCAAAATGTTTATATTGCTGTGTACATACACTGTAGCTAGGTTAATTTTGCCAGTCTAGTTTGTAGTCTCGCAAGTAGTTATCAATGAAAACAACAGAAAATGTATTTTAATGTTTCTTGCACTTACATGCATGACTAAAGTTTATGTTTTGTTGCTTGATATGTCACTATAATAAAAATTGTAGCATTCTTGACAGTGTTGCATTTGTACTGTTTCATGATGTGAGAGGTGTTGAAAGTATATGTCGGGTTTTGTGTCAATTTCACTTCACTGTCTAATATTATCTGCAGTACAATATACATGTTCCTGCATGGAACTTATATGGTACTTATACATGGGTAATTATGTTAGATGAAGGTCAATTCAATATTATTATTGTGTCTACAATACAGACAACAATAATTATATTTCTATATTAAATGTATAAACTCAATTAAACTTTAAAAATATTTACAAGAAAAGATTGAAGTGCTGTTAAAAATAATTTTCAATAACATAAATATTATGAACTTCAAAAACCTAATATAATCTTCTATTTTTTCTCCCTCCTCTCTGCACTCCCAGCCCACGCAGGTTAGTGCTGTGTAAAGCACTGAGTCAAACCAATCAGAATGAGCTGACTTAAGCTTTGCACCAGTCTCATTAAATATTCAAACTACTTGAATTGACATTCTAATAGTTTTTAGCATACTTCTTGCACATAAAAAAATCAACATAATCAACAATCATGGAGGAGGACCTGTAAAAAATATTAATAAATCGTCACTTATTAATAGTACAATTACTCACCATCCATTAATATTTATTTTGATATATTACCTTGGTTACCAAATATATTTTTATTAATACAGAACACTGTTTTGTTCCTTTAGAACAAATATTAAATAACATTTTAATGTTGACATTTTTTTAAAGACCAATGAACTCCCCCATATTAGACAAAGAGACAGGTTTGGTCAGTCTGGCATTATATATAGATATACACTGCAGTTTGCAATTTGTGTTTTACCAGCACCAAGCACCCTAGAAGGGGTGGCGAATGGTAAATTTGAGACTTTGCGAGACTAGCATTTTTCTCTCAGTGCAAGACCGAGACTTTTTAAGTTTTTAGATTGCGAGACCAAGATCGAGACTCCAAAACAGCTTTGGAAAAAAATTGAGACTGCGAGAGATACAGAACCGCTTCAAAAAAACGAGACTGCGAGACCCATGAAATTTGACTAAAATTGAAAGACCCGTATTTTTTGAAAGACCATTCACCACCCCTCCTAGAGTACCCTGCTCAGGTAACAAAGTTTCAAAATTCTATGCCAAGAATCCAAGTCTGTTGTGAGCTAGCTTATTTACTCCAACCACTGCCCAATCTCAAAGTCTCCTCCATCAGCGGTTGGTCGTTGCCAGGTGGAACTCTGGGGGAATAGAATTGTTCATCCCAGAAATCTGGGATAATGGTCACTTCCACTGCCATTCTTGTTACACGAACAGCCAATCAAAACATTTGATATTTATTCCATTCCCCCAGAGTCTAACCTGGCTACGACTACCGCTGACTGAGGAGACCGTTGACTCTGGGTACGAGATTGACCACTGTCTTGATTACATGCCAATGTCCAGGAAACATACACATTTTCTGACATGAAAAGAAAATAATACACTTATCCTTACAAATTGCTCAACCTTCTATCTAAAATGCCACCTCCCCTTTATTTTCCTCCTCCCACTGTTATTTTATAAGACGTCCAGTTATTGAATTAGAGCACAAGCACTACTATTTCACTTTCTTTTGAACCATCGGTCCACAATTGGTGGACCTCGAAAGCCCGTTGGGGGGGGGGGGGGGGGGTGCGGGCGCACCCATCGCACCTCTCCTCCTTACGGCCTGTAAATGGGGATAACACAATTCATTTTTCGTCTCAGCTTGAGTTAATGGGAAATTTATTGTTTGAAATATGCCCGCTCTCCAATAGGCCTATCTTTCTTATTTTTCTTTCTTTCTGGAAGTTTCAGTCCAAGCTAAAACTTTATCAATGTATTCAAACCTCATTCGAATTCCCCACTTTTGCTATGCAATCAATATCATATAAATAATAATTGGGTCATAAAACCGGGGGCCGAATTACCCGGCGGCCTAAAACAAAGGTTTTTCCATAATAAATAAAGCATCCGAGGAGATTTGATGCTTGAAATATTTTTAAAGTTAAGAAGTAATTTTAATGAACCTTACAACAAGGGTCAACAAGGCATGGTTCGATTCTGCTATAAATATCTAAAAGTAAGCTAAATCACGGTTCAAAAGCAACTGATGATCCCAAAGGCCGAAACATACATGTGTTGTATCTCGCTGGAAACAAACATCTTCAGCAGAAAATGCAAAGAAAGAGAATACCAACCTTCTGGATTCGATGGCGCTTCTCTCTAATGTAACACACGTGCACCAAGATAGCTACACATCCAGTGACAACGACTTCTAACACTTCAAGGCGAGTGTTAATGACCTTCCCGAAGTACACACTGCAGACTATGACCACCAGTGTTTCATCCATGGTGTTTTTCCCAGGATAGGCGGTTTTTCTCGATGTTATCACTGCATCAGTAATTACTACAGCCAAAAGTTGTAACGACTCTTGTTTCGAGCGTGTGAAATATCCGCCATGACACGGCACTTCGCTCTCTCTTATTTTCCTTCAAAACAATACTAAACCTATCTCTTTTGTCGAGATCTTTACCGAAATAGTCGAAGCAATATCTCTGCAACTGGTTTCACCTTCACAGTATAGCATGCCAGAGACTGTCTGTTCAAAAAACGGATAAATCTAGGCTCGATTACCAGCCGCTGTTCGGGAAAATGAGCCCACACTCATCCCCGAGGCACTGGCCGAAACTAATTTTCGTCGCCATTTCGCTCCTTGCCGAAACGAGACGCCTGGGCGATTTTTTCAGATTTTCTCACCGGATGTGACGTCAAATTTTGTTGGATGATTCAGATACACAAAAAGTCCCAGGCGTCGCAGAGTGTTCTCCCCCGCCCTGATGTTAATGTAATTGATCACTTTACGGCAAAATTCTGAATTTCCACTTTGTTTTTGCTTATCAATCGCTCAAATTTCCGCTCGTTCTATTTTAAAGATCCTTGCTGAGCATGAAAAGGAGGAAAGTCAGTCCCCTTCAGGTGAAAATAACGATGGATTACAATCGGCAGCAGATGCGGCCGAAATCTTGCCAGGAGTACAGGAGGTCGCTACCCAAACCCTGCGTACTGGTAAAGATGCTTCTGTACAATTTCGAAGCAGTCGTACCGCTAAAGGCAAGTTTGGTTCGTTTTTAATGCGTAATAAATTCGAAAGTAATGCTTTTTCACTTCTCAGTATAAATATATCGCGAACACTAGCGATTCATACGAAGGAGCTGAAGGAGTACAATTAAGCTTATATGCCGAAATATATCTTCACAGGTTGTCCAAACGACCGTCCCCAAAAAGAGTCAAGCAACTCAATGCACTATTCTTGAGGACTTTTTCACGTCCTTCGACTCCAGTCCAGAGTGAGGACGAGTTGTCAGAAAGTGACGAAGAAATGGAAGCGGATGACCCCTCATACGTCCCTGACCCCGACGAGATCGACGCAGACGATGATAGCGATTTTGATGATTGTTTATACGAGTAAGTTATAATAACTAGGTATAATATCAAACGGTCTATATTATGTAGTCATTCTACTGTAGCAACACGCCAACAGACGATGTTTATTACAAGCGGAAATTCACACTATTTTATTTCACAGGGAAATCCCCCAAAATGCACCTCCTCATGAACAAAAGCTGTTCCTGGTGGCCGAGTCATCGCTTCTTGGGGCTCTTTCGGTTTTGTCCTGTATGCCGGTTCGGAATGCGAAAGGATGGTTAATTCAAGGGTTTGGTACAAAAATAACAGTGAGGCAGAAATGCCTCTCTTGCAGTTTCACAACAAGTTGGGATTCCCAGCCCCCAGGTTGGAGACATTCCAGTTGGGAACATCATGATGTCCTCCTCTATTCTCTTTGGTGGTGGAAGCCCTGCAAAGGTGCTGAACATTTTGAAACACATGAATGTTCCAACGATAGCCTACTCCACATTTATGCAACACCAAAAGAAGTATCTACATCCCGCTGTGCAGCGGACATACAAAGAGCAACAGCGTACTCTGCTGACTAACATTGAGGCTGAAGGGAGGGAGTTGATACTAGGCGGGGATGGTCGCTGCGACAGCCCTGGCCATTCAGGCCAAGTATGGCACGTATTCGCTCATGGATGTGGAGCAAGATAAAATCCTTGATTCCCAATTGGTGCAGGTTTGTACGTATTGGATTGTGTTGTTCCAGAAACTGTCCATATCCACCCATGAAAGATTTTTTGGCTTGAACGCCCTCACCCCTCCCGGAAATTCCAGTCTTTCCTTTAAAATTTTGGATTTCAAGACCCCCTCCTCCTTGGAATTTTCCAATGACCTTCCATGGGGTGGGTATGGATATTTTTTGGAACTGCATACTGTATTATTAAAAATGGGCTCAAATAAAGCTAGACATGTTTTAGTCCATCCTCAGAGACCCAGGGGCAGTTAGTGGTGGTGAGCGAAAAAAAATTGGCCGCTCACCCCCACTAACTGCCCCTGGGTCTCCGAGGATGGTTTTAGTCATACTTTTCATTTACTTATCTTAAGAGCAACGAAGTAAAGAATTCAGGTTGCAATGGAAAAAGAGGGGCTTGAAAGATCGCTCACATTCTTGACTGAAGAAGGGTTTTCAGTAAACACCTTAATAACAGACAGGCATGTTCAAATCAGGAAGTACATGAGGGAGAGATGGCCTGCAGTCAAGCACAGGATGGATGGGTGGCATGTTGGAAAAGGTGAGTGTTTCCAGTGGTAAGAGGGGGGAGGGAAGGCAGGCCTCTCCTAGATCCACCACTGGTGTTTAAGATCAATGATTTGATTAACAGTCACAATTTTAATCGCAGCTCAAATTTTGTTTAGGAACTGGCAAGAAGATCGATGCCCTTGCAAAAAAGAAGGACTGTGCAGTGGTTCAAAAGTGGAAGAAGAGCGTAGTCAATCATATGTTCTGGTGTGCGTCGTCTACTGACGACGATGATTCTGACCTTAAGGAGGCAAAATGGTTGTCCATAACGATTCACCTCATGAATAAGCATTCTGGTCATGAAAATCCACTGTTTCGCAAGTGTGCTCATGGCAGCTTACATGGCAGAGAAAGGAAGAAAAATGGCTCAAGCCAGGTACATACAATAATTTATTGCAGTTGTAAGAAAATATATATATATATATATATAACATCAATGGGTTCAAATCAATGTTATATATATATATATATATATATATATATTTATAACATCAAATGGGGTCAAATCCCATCATCATGGGTTCAAATCCCGTTGAAGCCAGAATTTTTTTCTGGGTTAAAAATTGCAATTGCTTAAATTGGCATTCACAACTGCGATGATCATATTCATTTCATTCCATTTCCGCAGTTCAAATATATATATGATTTCATTCATATATAACATGTAATTATGTAAGCCCCAATATAAACATGAACGCCACCAATAGACCCAACATAATATATCAAATCCTGGATTTTTTGAAGGTACACCACCCTATGAAAATCTCACAGAGCTGCTGACCAAGAAGTGTCTATTGAAAGACATCAGGCAGATGTCTGGGCAACATGCAACCTCCTCACTAGAGTCCTTCCATTCTGTCTATAACCACTTTGCTGCAAAAATGTTCGCCTTTTCGTATCATGGAATGACAAGCAGGTATGAAAATTTGTACATATTCTCAACTTTACAGTTGTCACAAACCCTGCTTACTAAAAAAAAAGGTCCTTTGCAGGTTGCCAAATAACCACACTGACTAAATTTTGTCATTTATATCAGTACAGTCAAACCGGTTTGACTGTACTAATATAAATGACAAATTTAGTCAGTGTGGTTATTTGGCAACCTGCAAAGGACCTTTTTAAATGTTCAAATTTACCCACACAAGCCTATGAACCCAAACAATAGCATTATTACACTGATTACATATTGTTGTGTTTGATGAGCTCTTAAAAGAAAAATACATGCTTCTCTTATCGTCGTGTCAAAAATAATATCACATTGTTATCTAACTAGGTGCACCGTTTAATAGAGGTGAAATGCAATAAGACTATTGGAAAGTCTAAAATGGTGACATGTGTCTGCTTAATAGAGGTGGCTGCATAATATTATCCTATAGGGCAAGTTAACATTAAGTGTGGGGAGCAATTTCCGGGAATTTGATAAGTGACCGCTTAATAGAGGGTGACCGCTAACAGAGGGCCGGTTTGACTGTAGTGTCTGCATGCCTAAAAGGCAAAATGCATGAAAGCCCTCAATAATTATAATCTAATTTTATAACCTATTTTTTTTAGATTGCAGATTGCAAATTCTCCATTTCAATGAAAACAGTGACAGGGAACAGGCAAAATTGCAAGATGGAACTGAACGGTTCAACATTACGTTCCAAAAATACAAGAAAGGAGAACACACAGTAAAGAAGATTGTAGTAAAATGTACATATGGTTAGTACAGAATAAAAACCTAGTAAAGTGAATTTTTACTACGTAATTTATAATAGTTACACTCCATTGCTAAGGAAAATACAGCATGTCATTAGACTCATTACATACTAAGATGTCTTTAAAAATTCCAAATGCATGGCAACTGTGCCTCACAATTTTAGCAAAGAAGGTTATTGTGTTAAGTGGGATGAGAAAATGCTTTTTTAATTTAAAAATTCTTAACATTTAGTCAGCTAACAGTGTATCATTAAATCATTGTTTTTAACAATGGTCATTATATTTCACCTAGGATATGTTGCCGACCTCAAAGAAAATGTTGTGAGGATTCTCCAGGGCCTAGAAAGCTCTGTTTTGGAGAGAGCTGCTGCTCCAAGGTCACTCTCATCGGATATGTCCGTCCTGACAAACAGACCGCAGTCAATGCATTAAAATCAAGATTTAAGAAGTGATTTTTTTTTTCATCCTGAAAGCTGTATCTCAAATATATTTTCACAACAAACTGTTAAACAAAATTAATAGTCTCAATCAGCCTTTATTTTACACCTGTGAAACGTTTGAAAACTGAAGTTTATAGATCAGTCACAATTTGATACAGATCAATGCTTGATTGATCAGATAAATTCAAGGGAAAATAAGATGTTCCTCGATATAAAGAAGTGTAGATTAAACTTACTTCAGTCAAAAAAAAAAAAATAGAATGAAACCAGGCTTAATCACAGAAGTCATAAACCGGACGATGTTACAATACAGAATATTTCATGCACAACATCGAATTTTTTTTTTTTTTTTTCTCCATTGGAAATCCCAACATTCTATTGATGTCAAATAAAAGTTCAATTTATTATTAATAATTGGGGACCTTGTCATAAATTAAACAGGGGGGTGGGGGGTGGAGGTATTGTTTAAATTGACGCATTGAACAATGATGTGACACAACCTAGCGATGGTAATAACATTTCCTGACGGGCTTCCCTCTATGGGCTCTGGCCCTAAAATACCATGACCCCCCCCTGCTCTGCGGCTGCGCAGCTTAAATACCGTCCCATACTGTGATGACTTAGTACGTGAGCATTATACATAAAAAACCCTAGCCCCTAGTTGATACTACCGTACCCCTATGAAGGCATGATGTGATCTCTGGGTGCGGCGATGTGCGCACTTTTTTGGGGGGATAACGGGGGCAATCCTCCCCCGCTGAGAAATTTCGACAAATTAGGTTGTCTGAGACTGCTATTTTGTGCATTGTTGATATGAAAACCTGGACTAGCCAAAGTGCAAACGTAAAAACACAAATATTTCTGGCAAAACAGAAACTTTAATGACATGTAATTTGCAATTTATGTACAAAGGTATCCATAGCAATGTCATAAAATCAACGTGAGATGTTTGTAGACTCTTCGTGTTCTTGAAAGGACATTTGACATTATTTTAAAAGCTTGTCTGTTTTTCTGAACAAGTAAATTTTACTATCTTATGATTCTGCTATTCCTGCCTATCACTATACTGATATATTAAAACAACAATGCTCTTGTGATGATTTTATGTTAAAATCTGGCACTCTTACTGGATATATCCATGAGCCCCTGTAAAATTATGGCGACCAAAAAGGGCAGGGTCATGAGAAAAATATTCAGTGAAAAAGAAAGGGGGGCTGCAAAAGTTTATGACCCCTCGATCCCCGCATATTCCCCCCTCTCCCTCCATCCTGGCTAATTATGACTAGTCGCCCTTACAGACAGTAGAAAATTAAAACGTTTACTCGTCTGGAAAGTGGAATCCCCTCAAACAAAAAGTCATCTTCGTGGGACCTGGGGGGGGAAGGTGTGCTCGTATACAACAAACGAAGCACACGATGGAAAGGACCACTCGCACCTCTTTACCCATAAAATACGCCTCAACACCACCTTGCCAACTGCCTGTAGGCTATGTGTCTGTTTTAATTTGTGCTGTGGGCCTTTCGTCGCTAGGCGTCCTTATACTGCTGTTTATACTGGTACTGGTCGACGAACCGTTTGCATGAACCCGTAGCGATTTAAGCAAACGGAGTGTAGAACCCCGGGTGCTGTTGTGAATACATGTTGGTGGCTTCAGCGGCCAGTCCTTCTGGGCCTCGACCGCGGCTTCGTTGTTCTTTTGGCCACAACACAGTCAATTTGTCGGGCGCAAACAGCAGTACGCCACTCTTCAACTCCGATTGAGTCTCTGGCAGTTTTCACACTTGCACCTAAAAATTTTAATTCAAGATAATCGCAGATCATCGCACCCAAATTAATTAAGGTTGAACATGTAGATTTACCGCAGATACGAGTACGCAACGACTCAGACCGACAACACTGCCCAAATTACAGCTACACTGCGCCATGCAACTATCAATGACAACGAAATTATTTTCTCCCGGTGAACTAGCTACAAATGAATAAATCCTCATACACCAAGAAATATGACAAGGAAACTTTAATTGTTATTTCGACCATATTCATAACACCCAAATGAAATCTTGTTATAAAATTACGGATATAGCCAACGAAAAGTAGGCTCGCCATAACATTGTAGTACAAACAGCTTTAGTGATCGCATTACACCAGTCTGTGGTTTTGGCAATCGCTCGAATTGCCCTTCACCTTCGGACTCGTCTGTAGAGTCCGTACCTGAGCTAGCCTCACTGTCGTTAAGGCTCGGAACAGGTACGGGCTGCAAGTTTCCCTGCACAGTCTGCTAGTGCCGTTTCTTGAGAAGAAGAAGAAGAAGAACTCGGATGCGAATCGGCGGAAATCCATTACTGGTTTTCGTCTCCACGAGGATCGTAGTTCTCCTTTTCTACGTCACTTGATCACGTGTCCAGAAAATTGGCAATTGTTTACTTTACCGCGTCCTCGAATAAAGAAAGGAGATAATTTCGCTTTTTTCTAATTCTAATCTTATTAATCTGACGCATAGTAGTTTCAACAGTTTAAATTTTTTTTCATACCACTTTTTTGTCTCTTTGATCGTTATTTTAGTGCAAAATGCTACGCTTTTTAAGCAAATGTTAATATGTTGGTTGTAGAGTATCACTCTTAGGCCCTACCCCGGGCAGGCTAACGTTGGTTTAACTTGGGCTAATTCGTACTAATTTAGGCCAATTTGTGCCATACTATACTATGTGGTATAATTCGTTTATGAGGTGTCCTCCCTCCTGCCCTCCCGTAGGTCAGTATTTTACTTTTTAGAAAATCGATAGTAATACAATGATTTATATATGGCCAATGTAGACAAAAATCCTGTACTATTACGACGCCATAAGCTTTCAATTTCCACTTTTCACGCCTTAAACTAGACATTCGATGAACGCTATACCTTAACGGTAATCCACGACAAATAATATAACTTCACCAATCGCTTAAATTGCATTTCCGCCTTGAGTCTGTTCCTTCCGTTCCCTGAATGAGGTTGAGTGAGGGTGGCCATGAGTAGGTGGCTAGGCCATGTTTCTTTTCTGAAAACAATTGCGCCAGTGGATTCTTATTCTTCGAGTTTACAATAAAGTCCTCGCATTCCAATCGGCTGAGACTGAGACGTACCTGGGAATTTACTTCTTTTCTTTTCTTCTTCGTTTAAGAGGTTTTTTCCAAGGTTTCAGCATTGTGTCGTTATAGAATAAGCAAAAAAAAAAAAAAAAAAGAGCTTTGCAGTACAGATGGAAGCAGTCGCCTCGAAAAATCAAAGGGCGCTTGAAGTGCTGCCCTGCCCAGCCAGCAAAAAAACGAAAAAATACAAAAAAAAAAACGAAAAAAAAAAACGCGGCGATGGAATACTTGAATAAATGGTTTCCACAATTCTGATGTGGCTTTGGCTTACGTTGGTGTTGCTTGTTTTTCTTTTGCTTATGACTCATTCGTACTTCATAATTCAATCAGATTTCAGCGGTTAAATTAAGGTCCAGCCCATCAAAGAGTGGCGTTCATCCGCCCTTGCGTGCAGCAGGACGTCTCGTATTTCCTTGCTATAGCACGGCGCGTGAAAAAAAAAAACGGAGACGTCTGCACGTGCAGGCAAAGCTAAAGAGGCGTAGGCCCCGCTGTTGACTTCTATTTTTTCGCTCGTAGAAAACGAGGACGACGAGGGCGACGGCGAGTAGTCTAAATTGTTTTAGTAGAAACTAACCTGTATACTACTTGTTACTAAAAAATTGGGAACACAAAAAATAAATTGTAGTTATGTAATTGGACAAACAAAACGTGTTAATAACATAGGAAAAAAACCATAATTCTATTAGGTAACCTGCTAAATAAATTTGCTTAAATAAAAAAAAAATAAATTAAAAAAAAAAAAAAACAATATCATGTTCAAATTAAATTCGCGATCTGAAGGAGAGCCTGACCTATAAAGTAGCTGTTATATGGCGTTAGCTTTTCCTGACTACAGTTTTGATATTGGCTTGCATGCATTCGATAAGTGTAGGCTAGGGCCGGATTCAGGGCCTATATTTTGGGCGCTCCTAAGGGACAAACTCTCTCCCCCCCCCCCCCGAAAAACAACAAGGCCGTCTCGACAAAATATAAAAATCCAAAAAGCCTCAAAGTTAAAGTTTTGGAAACAAGTACACTGAATAAAAATGTTGTTGTTATTCGTTGTTGTAGTTGATAAGCGAAAGCCCTTTATCATGACAAAGTTTAAGAACAATCTCATTGTTTCTATCTCAGTCGTTATAGGTTAAGGTGATAGTTACAGCAATCCGCTCTTAAACGCCTACCCAATTGATCCTGGACAGAGATGAGGTATTTACGTATTGCTCTTATTTGTCTTCGGTCATACGTGAAACAAGTCACCGCTTACATATGTTTATCCAAAAGGTAATAATGTCTAAATTAAGTTTGTTTGTCGATATGCATCACTGACAATGAATCATGGTCAATCATCGCACAACATTGCGATGTTAATCGTATTATACTACCACTAACCCACTGAACGCGCTATTAGGCAAGCTCACAATCTGATTGGATACGTACGCAAGGGCGGCATACTAATAGTAACGGCAAGCTCGAGGTTTCCGATCGGCTGATAGTTGGCTATTTTTCGAAGCCCGAAGCTAACCAAGTGGTCAGCTAATATCAATGTCGATAGAAACCGAGAGCGAGCCAGTCTAATTGTTTTAGCATAAAACCAATGGCCGATCTAATTATATATATAATATCTATAAAAATGATATATTGACAGTTTTGTTTAATTAGTTTTTCGCTTTCTAATGCACTAAAACACTGCGCGCTCCGAGAGCCGTCTATCGATCGATATTAGTTGTCCTTTATCCAATTCATATTTTCTAGTTTGCCAATAAATAAAATAAATAAATGTAATGTTTAATTAAAATTCATTTCAGTAATAATATCATTATCCCATCACTAGGAATCGAGGCCAACTATTACACTACGCCTATGTCACATCGTTTTTACAGACCGGTTTATTTTTAGATTCCTTTTTCCCGGGAAAATGTGTTTCTGGTTCCATGTGTAATATGAAATGAAATAAAAGACAATTAAAAAGATGGCGACCTAATTGCGGCCTTTGTTACGCGGTAACGCCAATTAATGATTACAAAGGAAAAACGTTTGATTGTCTGGCAGGAATACGAATTCGCGGGAAAAGTGAATCTAAAAATAACCTGGTCTGTAAAAACGCTGTGACACGAATCCAGTCCAGTTGCTCGCTCCTAGTGATGGGCTCCTGT